>CAODLS011538690.1:0-11597 GCA_948243855.1 Flueggea neowawraea
CTCAAGAGGTATTCGTCGAGGTGATCCTCTTTCACATTATTTTTTTGTTATTTGCATGGTGTGGCGTGCACATATTGTCAAATATGTTATTCGTACGGGGGCCTGGAAACCGATCCTCCTCAGCCTATTGCCCCCCCCCCCCCTCTCGTACACATATTCTTCGCTGATGATTTAGTACTTTTTAGTGAATGTTCTGTAGCCCAAATTGATGTTATGCTTCATTGCCTTAATCCTTTTTGTAATGCCTCTGATGAAAAGGTGAGTCTTGAGAAGACTAAGGTTTTTTTCTCTAAGAATGTTTCTACGGATCTTGCTACTCAAATTATTGACCGGTGTCAATTTGAGAAGGTTCCATTGCTAGGAAAATATCTTGGTGTTCTCATCCTTCAAGGCAGGATTTCTAAAGGGACATATGCCTATTTGTTGGACAAAGTTAATCAACGTTTAATTGGTTGGTCTGCTAAAAAACTGACCTTTTATGGGGGAGTTACTCTCATCCATTTTATTCTTTCCTCTATACCTATGTATGCAATGCAAACCAGAGTTTTGTTGGTGGGTCTTTGTAAGGATATTGACAAAGTGGTTTCGAAATTTTGTGGGGTTACACAGATTCGAGTAAGAAGCTTCATCATATTAATTGGTGTACCGTTTGCCAACCTAAGAGTATAGGCGGTTTAGGCATCGAACCTACTCTTCTTCTTAACCAAGATTTCATGGTAAAGCTTGGTTGGCGGCTGTTATCCTCCCCCAATGCCTTATGGACCCGTATTCTGATTTCTAAATATCTTCAGGGTGATGTGCTTGATCTTTGATAAATCTAGACAATATAATCTATCACCGCTTTAGGCTAGAATCTTGAAGCAAAAAAATACTCTTGTCCAGAATAGTATGAAATCTATTGGGAATGGACTTACTAAAAATTTTTGGGGGGATAACTGGGTTGAGTCGGTTGGTCCTCTCATAAATCTTGCTCTTCAACCTATTCTGTCAGAACACCTCCCAATGTCAATTGTAGATTTTTATTCTTCTAGATTATGGAATAGGGATTTTCTGTTGTTAGTGTTACCCGATTACATAGTTGACATTGTGCTATCTCTTCACCCACCCATTTAGGAAGTTCCCCCAGACTTACTGGTTTGGAAACCATCGATCTCGAGTAAATTGGCTTTGGCTTTTACAATTCATATTCTCCAAGAAGCTGCAAGTTTGTCATTTTATGTTTTGCAGGATGGTGATTGGAAAGCTATTTGGAAATGGAAGGAGCCTATTAAAGCTAAAACTTGTTTGTGGATTGCATTACACGACCATCTATGTATGAATTCACAACGCATGATCATACATTTTTATCATTTGGCTATTTGTAGTCGTTGTCAGAATAGTGTTGAAACCATTCTCCATGCTCTCAGGGATTGCCCGGTTGCCCAAGGACACTAGCATGTTCCGCTTCCTAATCAGGTCAGATCTTCCTTTTTTTTCCCTATGAATTTACTTGAATGGATTGTTGCTAACCTTATTAGTAAAATTATCCATGCTAATAATGGCCCTTGGTCAATTCTATTTGGCGTTATGGTCTGGAGATTGTGGAATGACCGCAATTTGGAAGTAGTTGCTGGTGGTATTAGAAATGGACGTTTGGGGAAATCCTGCATTGGTGTGACCCTATATTATCTTCGTGCTATGAAATTAATACAAAATGGGTGGTTAAATTTAATGCTTCTACTATTGCACATAAGCATTTCCCTGCCAGTTTTGCATTATTGTGGATGGCGCAGTTTCAATCCAAAATCGACGTTCCGCTGTGGGGATCGTTGCTAGAGACAAATCAGGTTTTGCTATTCATGTTAGGAATGTCAGATTGGGATTTTTATCTCCATTGTTTACCAAGTTACATGCTATACTATACTGGACTAGAACTCGCATTAGAGAGGAATTGGTCTCAACTTTTCATTGAATCAGATTCTAAATGGCATGGATATTTTCCCTTCAAGGACGTCTTGGAATGGGCATCATCAGGCTTTGATTCTTCGGCTTCTTCATTTAATTCACCTAACAAATTCCAATGTTTACTTCATTCATAGAGAAGCCAATCTTTGTGCAGATTGGGTAGCCAAACATGGTTTGTCTCAGTCTTTTGGTACGCATGATTTTGTTTATTTACCTAGTTACTTTAGGTCTCTTCTTTATCTTGATAAAATATATTTTTGTAACTACGGTATTCTTCTGCTACAAGCGAGGGTGATTAATAATACTTAATGAGGTACCGTCCTCTTTCACTAAAAAAAAAACTCAACCACAATCAATGGTATCTAATGATCTTGGGCTACATGATTTGATCTAGAAAATAAAGAATAGTACATGTATAAACACATGTCTCTTGCCTCGTAGGCAACCTTCCGTGTTGTCATGTCTAGAACTCAATTTATTGAATTTAGTGGAATAATAATGCCACGATCCGATTTGGGACTATGATCGGCGTACAAGACGAATCGCCTAAGGGAGCTCGGTCTGTCTCATACAAATCTCAAAGATTCAGAGATACTATCAAACTTGTTCATTTCAAAAACATTTATTAAATAAGTTTATACGATAATAAAACCGTTCATATTCATATATAATAAAATATTTTCAGTAAAACAATTATAGTTTACTAAATCAAATGTAGTTGTAATATAATAATAATAATTTAACCAAAAATCAAATACAGAATTGTACTCAATAACCTAACAGTTTATCGGTGTGGAGCTCTAAAACAAAGTAGAAAGAGTCCGACCAAAAAAGCCTCGCTAGTCAAATCAAATGACTCCTCACTGAGTATCTGGATGTCAAAAAGTTGCCGATAACCAAAGAATCACCTGAAAGATTAAAATCCAAAAATAGACAGAAAATGAAAATAAAGGGGGTGAAAATCCAGTGAGAAATGACACTCTAAAATGTCTCATACGTGTCTTACAGGACTATTTTGAAAACAGTTTGAAAATACCACATACAGGTGTAATTAAATATATACATATACACGCTAATACAGAATAGCGTTTAAAAATCATTTCAAAAATGTTCGCAATCAAAACAAACAACACGCATGCAGGCATAAGGATAATGATAACATCAGAGTCAAAATCAAAGTATACATAATATGGAACCAAAGCAAAGGTCTGCATATAGCACCAAAGTCAGAGGTGATGTGGTCTACGTCAACATCCAAGGTGTATATCAAACGTAAACTCTGCCACTAATCAAAATTAAATCATGTGCCAGGCCGAGACACAATGCTACCAGCATCCTGGTAGCTGGGCCTTTACAAAATAATGGTATACCAAAGTCTACATACGTCGTAGCATAAGTGTCCCATATTAGAGTAAAAATCGTACTAATATGGTATATAAGCAAAACATGCAGATCATAATCGAAAACAAAGAGGATATAATAATATATCAAAGTTCAAACAGAGTACCGATCATTAAATCATATAATCAGATTATTAAATTAACCAATAGTCCAATTTCAAAAATCATATCCAGCATATAAAAAACAAATAGGGTTTCGAGACATAGCCTATGTGTCTCAAACTATCATCCACTCACCTGGACGTCGTGCCAATAATCCAATCAATGATCGCCTCTGGATGGCTAGCCACCTCAAAACGTAACAGAGTTGAGACAAATATATCGGGAAAAAATACATTAGAAACAAATCAAGATGTGGTACTGTGATTGTACCAAAATACATGCAAATGCATATGTAGACCCAACGTACAAACCAACCGCACAAACCATTTTGGACCAAAGTCTAACATAATAAATCAATAATTATACCTCGGTGTAAAATTACACTTTGGTCACTGAGTCCATATATAATTATGAAATAGTCCTTAAAGTTTTTAGAATTTACAAATGAGTACTCCAAGTAATCAGAACTCTCAAATAAGTAGTCAGACTCTCAAAAATTACAAATTTAAACAAAACTTTTTCAAAAATTTTACAAAACTAGAATAAGAACAAAAATTTTATTCCCAAAAATATTGAAATCTCATGTTAATCGATACCTGATCTAACCAATCAACCACATTGGTTAATATCAACCTCCTAAATATCAATCCATCATGCTTTTCAAGAATCAAACTCAAGATCTCCAAGAAATTTCAATTTCAAATTCGGATTTCTAAGGAACCTAAAACAAACAACCTCAATTTTCCAAAAAGCACAGAGATTTATGTTAATCTAGGCTTGTCCTACATAGACACATAAAAAACAAACTCAATTTTAACCAAAAACCCAGTCAAAATCGGCCAAAATCGTCACACATGTTCAAGAACATACCCATATGATCCAAAAGCTTAAATCCTCAAAACTAAAGCTCAGTCTACCCTAAACAAAGAAAATCAAGCTTCCAATAACACAAACTGGCCATAAATCCAACCCAAATGAACAATTCGGTCAAAACCCTAAAAATGACATTCCAAGAAGAAAAATGGATGAAAGAAGGAATTAAAAGGGAAAGCTTACCTCGTAATGTGTTAGGAAACCAAAGAGAAGCAATGAGGGTAGTTGAGAGACAAGTTTTGGTGGATTTGAGGAGTAAATGATGAGTGAGGGGGTAGTTGAGGGTTATAAAGATGAAAAGAAGTCAATGTGCACCGTTTCAGTTTTTACATGGAAAACTCGAGTTATAGGCACTCTTACTCAAGTTAAATTTGCCTAGAATTTGTCCTAGAAACAAAGATCACTCCAATTACATAAGGGATAACTTGAGTTGACTGAGCCCCGTATAACTCGAGTTACAACTCTTTCTAACTTGAGTTATGCACCGGTGCCAAAAGTTATGCGTTGGCGCCGAACTTTCTCGCTTACACACTTACATCATATCAACTTTGTAAATTTTAAGAATTGGTCCCAATAGTAAAGGCACTCCAAGAGGGGAGTGAATTAGATTTTTAGTAAGTTAAAAACTTTGTTGAAAATCTTTTGCAAACTAAAACAAACAACAAAGTTTTTTTAAAATCAGAATCAAAGTTAAATGCGGAAGCAACATAAAAACCAAAGATCCAATCCACACACAACAATAAAAATCAAAAGCCAATTAAAGAGAAAAAGGGAAGAGAGATATCAAAGCCTAAGATTTATAGTGGTTCGGTCCTATGTGACCTGCGCCCACTCCTCTAGATCCACTAGAAAATTTCAATCCACTATCTTCCTCACTTCTAGGTGGAGGAAAATCATTTACAACTTGTTTTGCAGGATCAATAAGCAAATCGTTACACCTTGTTTTTGCGGGCTCAACAAGAAAAACGTATCCACTTGTTTTCAGGACAAAACAAGCAAACTATACCTTTAGTTTTTGCAGGTAATAAACTAGAAAACCTACACCTCTAGTTTTCTAAGGTTCACTAGCAACCACTCTTATTTTTCTAAGTCTTAACAAGAAAACATATCTAGTCCAAGCAAATAACCTTGCTTGTTACATATTAAACCCCAAACATATAATAGATTAAAGCTCACACCAAATCAATAATAACATTGCAAGTAAATAGCTCAAATGGGTTAGAAAGAAAGAGAAGAGAGATAAAGTGAATAGCAATTCTTAGCAAGGGTATCTCTTACTTCTCTTCTGTTTTGGGATGCTATTTATAGACACTCTTAGAAATATAATCGTTGGAGCCTCGAAGTAGCCGTTGTGAGAGAATGAAAATTTCTGTTTTAAATGATGTCACGACCTTCTACGTGCATTGTTGTGCGTGCTCCTTGCGTTGATAGTCATCTATGTGTTTTATGGCATGATCTCCGTACGTTGTTCTTTGTTCCAGAATATCCAATTTCACTCAGACTTTCATTAACGCAATTTGTTGATCAATAAGGTGCTTTGTCGTTGCCCAGACTTTCATTAACACACTTTGTTCATCAATAAGGTGCCTTATCATTGCCCAAACTTTCATTAAGGTGCCTTAAGTTAGTTTTAGTGCTCTAGTCCAATCAGTTATGTACATTATCATTCGCTTTATCATTTAATAAATATGTATTTCATTTCATATCTTTGAAATATTGTATGTTTTATGAAGATAAAATTTTTCATGAATATTTTATTCTTCCTTATGTCATCAAGTATGTGACTTAATAGTAAAACCATAAGGTAAATAGAATACTATTCTAAATGTTCCTAATTGATTATTATCATAGGAATGATAATAAACTAAGGTTAGTATGTTGCTAAAAGGATAGTCACATTTTATTGATTATAGACATGGGATGTCACTTAGAACATAAATGCATGTTAGGGAACATGTATTAGACCGACCCACTATGAAAGCATTTCATGGAATAATGTCACAAGTAGCTTTCATACAGTGGTGATGTTTGAGTCATCTGACTGAAACTCACTACGAATACTACCTGATGAATCATACATTTTGATTTAGTCAAACGTTATCCGTAATTGGGTAACAATAAATGCAATGATTGGATATGTCATGAATCTTATAGAGGAGTGATATTGAGAGTGACGAATTTGTTCCTCTTAAGACGATTGATATCTCTAGGCCACTTGATGAGTAGGATTGATGGAATGTATGCATACTCGAATGAATTGATAAAAAGGTTATTAATGTCATTTGTTATATCAATCTACTTGGGATCAAGAAATATGTTAAGCTATGTAAGGTTGACATGTGATTGTACCTTATGCTTAAATGAGATATCGTGAGACAAAAGGACTAAATATCAAACTGTGAAAGGTTAACTCGGATCTCCGATGTCATTCGATTTTGGGTTGCCATAATGTATTACTAGATACCACTTATAAACTTTGGACTTGAAGGGTTTAGGACGAAGCTCATTGCCAATTTCGAATGTGCCTATTGGGTCACACACTAGAACAAATTAGATTGTATTACAAATATTCTCTCTCGTGGTATTTGAATTATTGAGATAATTAATTTTATTAGTTATTAATAATTCAGGATTTTTTGATTTATATCTTAAATATGATATAAGGTATAATCCATTAATGTAATGAGCTTTTGTTATAAATTGCATCTTATTAAGTTAAATATTTTGTGGACATATTATTATGCAAGACATAATAAATTTGACCCATATATTTTAATAAATGGGTTATTTATTTAATTATAGTGTACCATGTAATTAAAAGTCCAATAACATTAATAAACACATGAAGAATTTCGGCATACACTCCTATTTTTTAGGAAAAATTCTACATACTCCTATTTTTTGGAGCTCTAATTAGTGTACATGATTAATTAGGAAGAGTCCTAATTAGTGCACATGATTAATTAGGAGGAACTTATTCTTGTGGGACAAGAAATGCTAACCCTAGTGCACCTATTTAGAGTTTTTCATATGCCTATAAATAGGAGCACACCCTTATCATATTCTTCATGGCTTGACTGACTTTGTGAATGCCACAATTAAAGCAGAGAAAATTATTTGTGAGAAAATATAATAGAGATTCTTTGTGCTAGTACACAAAGCCAATTCTCCAAAATTCGTTTGTGTGGATACCTTTAGACACGTTCACGCAAAGGTAACGTGAGAGATAAGGGATTCGGCCTTGAGTAAAAGCAACATTAATACTCCATTCAGTTAGTCGTTCGAGCTTGGATTTAAGGTAAATTCACAAACCCTGGTCGTGTATGTTGATGTGCATGGATCCTTGGTAGAATTCTAGGATAAAAATTTTTGTTATTTCTGCTGCGTTATATCCTTATGAATGTCACAAATCATTTATGAATTCCAACACCTTAATGAATCAATAAGGTGCTTTGTCTTTGCCCAGACTTTCATTAAGGTGCCTTAATGAATCATTGAGTGAAATTTAAATAGGAATGGCACTCCAAGAGATTGGTGAATTGAATTTTTAGCAAGTTAAAAACTTTGTTGAAAATATTTTGTAAACTAAAACAAACAAAAAAGTTTTTTAAAATCAGAATCAAAGTTAAATGCAGAAGCAACTTAAAAACAAAAGATCGAATCCACACACAACAATAAAAATCAAATGCAAATTAAAGAGAGAAGGGAAGAGAGATATCAAAGTCCAATATTTATAGTGGTTCGGTCATCTTTGGCCTACATTCATTCCTTTAGATCTACTAGAGAATTTCAATCCACTATCTTTCTCACTTCTGTGTGGAGCGAAACCATTTTCAAAAACTTATTTTTGCAGGATCGACAAACAAACTGTTACACCTTGTTTTTCAGGCTCAACAAGAAAATCGAATCTACTTGTTTTCAGGACAAAACAAGCAAACCAAACCTTTAGTTTTTGCAGGTAACAAACTAGAAAACCTACACTTCTAGTTTTTTAAGGCTCACTAGTTTTTTAAGGCTCAACAAGAAACCCTATATAACACAAGCAAACAACCTTACTTGTTACAAATTAAACCCCAAACGTAAAAAAGATTAAAACTCACACCAAACCAACAATAACATTGCAAGTAAATAGCTCAAATGGATTAGAAAGGTAGAGAAGAGAGATAAAATGAATAGCAATTCTTAGTAAGGGTATCTCTTATTTCTCTTCCGTCTTGAGATGTCTATTTATAGACACTCTTAGAAATATATATGTTGGAGCCTCGGAGTAGCCATTGTGAGAGAATGGAAAATTCTATTTTAAATGACGCCACGACCTTCTACGTGCATTGTTGTTCGTGCTACGTGCATTGATAGTCATCTACGTGCTTTATGGCATGATCTTCATGCGTTGTTCTTTGTTCCAGACTTTCATTAACGCACTTTGTTGATCAATAAGGTGCCTTGTCATTGCCCAAACTTTCATTAACGCATTTTGTTGATCAATAAGGTGCCTTGTTGTTGCCCAGAATTTCATTAACGCACTTTGTTCATCAATATGGTGCCTTATCGTTGCCCAGACTTTTATTAAGGTGCCTTAATAAATCAACAAGGTATTTTGTCTTTTCCCAGACTTTCATTAAGGTGCCATAATGAATCATTGAGTGAAATCCCAATAGGAATGGCACTCCAAGAGGGCGGTGAATTGGATTTTTAGCAAGTTAAAAACTTTGTTAAAAATCTTTTGCAAACTAAAACAAACAACAAAGTTTTTTCAAATTAGAATCAAAGTTAAATGCGGAAGCAACTAAAAACTAAAGATCCAATCCACACACAACAATAAAAATCAAATGCAAGTTAAAGAGAGAAGGGAAGAGAGATATCAAAGCCCAAGATTTATAATGATTCGATCATTCTTGACCTACGTCCACTCATCTAGATCCACTAGAGAATTTCAATCCATTATCTTCCTCACTTCCGGGAGGAGGGAAATTGTTTACAACAACTTATTTTTGCGGGATCAACAACCAACTGTTACATCTTGTTTTTGCAGGCTCAACAAGAAAATCAAATCCGCTTGTTCTCAGGACAAAACAAGCAAATCAAACCTCTAGTTTTTGTAGGTAACAGACTAGAAAACCTACACCTCTACTTTTCTAAGGGTCACTAGCAACTACTCTTGTTTTTCTAAGCCACAACAAGAAAACATATCTATCCCAAGCAAGCAACTTTGTTTGATGCAAGATTCAACCAAAGATATAGCAGATTAAAGCTCTCAAAGACCCAAAAACAAGATAGCAAATAAATAGGTCAAATGGGTTTGAAAGATAGAGAGGAGAGATAAAATGAATAACAATTCTTAGCAAAGGTATATCTTACTCCTCTTCTGTCTTAGGACGTCTATTTATAATCACTCTTGAGAATATAGCCGTTGGAGCCTCGAAGTAACAGTTGTGAGAGAATCAAAATTACTGTTTTAATTGACACCACCATCATTAACGTGTGTTGTTGAAGTTGTATCGTTTATGTTTTGATGACTACTTTCATTACCATGCCTTGATGCTCATTAGCATGCGTTACTAAACTCTTCAACGTGCTTTAATGAATATCAGTGTGCCTTGTTCCTCATTCCAGAATATGCACTTTCACCCAGATGTTCATCAACTTTCGTTCCTCCCTCTTCTATGTGCATTGACGAAAATAATCAAGGTTGCACCTTTGAAATCCACGTCAACATGCAAGAGAATATTCATATTCAAATCTTGAGAAGCGTCTCACCTTTGTCTCCATCTGAAGCTTGTCAACGTGCATTATACACCAACAACGTATTGATTTCATCAACGCCTTCTCAATGCAATGGCTTGATGACTACTTCTAATTTAATTCCTCGACAACGTGTGTTCTTGACCAATAGCGCACGTTAATGAATCATAGAGATATGCCAATAAGCTTTAGTCGTTATCTACGCTCATTGGTTTCTCTTCAGCGTCCATTGGTTTCTCTTCAGCGTGCCTAGTTTCCATTTTTTCATATATCAGTGTTCCTTGATGATCATTAAGGTGCCTTATTCTTCATAAATGCACTTTATTGAATCGACAAAGTCCCTTGATGCCAAATATCATCAAGTCTGCAACTTTGCACTTCTTTCATGAATGTTTTGCAATCATCATCATCAAAATCGAACTCAGCATTGAGGTGCGTTGTTGTTGCCAAAGTTCATTCCTTTAATTCTAACATCATCTTGTCTGAAGGAATATTCAAATTTGCAATTTTGAAGAGCGTTTTAACTTTGTCGTCATCTGAAGCTCGTCAACGTGTGTTGATCTTCTCATTAAAGTTTGCATCTTTAATCCATCTACGTAATAATGCTTAGATCATTCGACAATGTGTGTTACACCTAGTTTACGTGCGTTCATCCTCATCTACATCCCTTAATGAATCATTTGCATGCTTAAATAAATGTTTAGCACTTTTTCCTTATTGGCTCAACACGTCTGTGTGCTCAGATGCCAATTTTGCATGCATTAACACATTTTAATGAATCAATAAGGTGCTTTGATCTTCATTAACGCACTTTAATGAATCGTTAAGATTCCCTAATGACAAATATCAGCAACTCTGTAATTTTGCATATTTTTTATGGATGTTTTGCATTCATCATCATCATCAAAACCAAAGTCAACAAACCTCAGGGCTCCACAACACCTAACCTTCAAAAGTACAACAATTAAACACTTCAAAGGTCAAATATAATCAATCAATACTCCAATTATCTTGAAGATCAATCAAAACTGTATCAGAGAGCCACTCGAATCCTAATCGAAATGGGCAGGGTATTACATACTTTCTCCTTCAAAAAATATTCATCCTCGAATTTCGATGCAAGCCAAATGAAAGCTAGAATCAATCCTGAGTCTCCAAACAAAACCTAAATTGAAATTTAGTTTCTCAATCCACATGTTGAACCAAGGCTGGTTAACATTTGGATCCATTTGTGTTTTGATGATGAACAAAATTGAGCTTGATACTTGAGTATTTTAGGATGTTCGTTTTAGCCTAACTAGAGTAAACGAAGAACACAAGTCGAGTTAAAAAGCTGCCTAGAAGAAACAAAGTGTCCAGAAAAATTCATATCATCAGACATGAAAATTTAACTCGAGTTGTCACGACCATGACCAAAACCACATATACATGAGCATGCATTGCATACAATATAGATTGATCTGAACTTGCATACGTTGTCCATATGGTTAGAAAATAATTTACAATAATTTTGAGAGTAATAAAAGACGTATCGGC
>CAODLS011538696.1:0-16410 GCA_948243855.1 Flueggea neowawraea
TTATAAGAAGTCGCATTTATTGGGAATATATTTCTTAATTGGGATTAGAAAAGTGAATCTTTTATTACTATGAGATTTAAGAACTAGGACCATCAAGATCACTCCATCTAAGTGAGAGAATTCTTGAGGAGAGTGAGGAAAAATGATAAGAAATAAAGTTGGGCAATATGATGTGAATTACAGCATTGGGTTTTAAAATCTCAAGAGATCGATCCAACCGATTGTTTTCTCTTTCTCCGAAACGGATGCATCATCTTGGGCAATGTATGTTTGGGTTTTAAAATCTCAAGAGATCAATCCAAGCAATTGTAATCTCTTTCTCTGAAAGTGATGCAATGATAAGTCTTGGAGTTATTCAACTTTTATATCATTTACCTTAAGCGTGTGCGGATGTTCCTGATCCTGACTTTAGTGGTAGTAAGATTTCTACTTCTAGTGGGAGTAGAAAATCTTGATCCTAGTAGGAGTTCCTATAGGGAGCTTGAACCCACTTAGGGCATAAAGATTCTTGTTTTCCAGTGGAAGTAGGGAACTTGAACCCAGTGGGAACATTTTTTTTTTGAAAATGCATAAAACTAAAAGGGATGAAGTCTCATGACGACATTTCTTTGATAAATGAATCCATCGTGATTTTTTTTGGTAAAGTCTCACGACTACATTTTTTCGATAAATGATTCGATCGAGATCCTTTTAGTAACCCCACAAATCAAGGATGAACGTACGAGTATATTAGAGGTTCACTCATCCCAGTGAAAATAGCAATGGAAGTATATATGACATTTGAGAGATTGAACCATGTTTAAGAATGGGTTAATCTACCCAACGGGTGAATACCTATTGGAGATAAGTGGATACATAAGCGATAAATCAAGTAAGACATAGATAATCGCATAAAAGAGATTTAGTCAATGATATTGGAAAGTCCAACTTGTGGAGAGATTCACCTCTACTGAATAGACTTTGGCATTTTGGCTAGTCTATATCTCGACTTGCATCAACGGATGTAGAGACTCATTTTCTCAATAGAGAATCTGGAGTAGAAACCTATAAAGTTTAACCTAATGGTTTCATCGTCCAATTCTCAATAGAGAATTTGGAAATGAAATCTATGGGGTTTGAACTAATGGTTTCATTATCCAAGGTATGACCTTAGACATTTTTCAATAGAATGGTATCTTCGTATAAGTTATGATAATACCATGTGTTTGAAGGTGAATCTTGTCATTCTAAATTGTGTGGATATCACACTTGTAGCTAGAAATGGTCTAGCATACTTGAATGACACCAATGATTGGTCGTTGTCCAACTTTGAGATATATAATATGGGTTGACCTTAGAGTCGAGCTCCAAGAGATCATTCCAATGGGTTGTTGTTCCTCTTTGAGTGAGATAGATCAAGAAAGCATTTGAATGATTTAAGTTGTAGAAATGCATAACCTATAGATATTATGTGACTATGAATAAGTCTCTTAGCAAAGGTGTGTGTTCACGAACTATATGAAAAGAAGAATGAACGTTCTTCATACGAATGTCATGCGAATGTCTTTTGTAATATAGAGTACGTGTGTTGATTACAAGATTATGTCTTGTATTAAATGTCTAGGTGTGTGAAATACCTAGAGTTTGCTAAGTTGTCAAGTTAGCTAACAAACATAAATCCAACACATAAAGAGGGTGTTGGAAAGCAATGAGCGAGATACTTGAATGCTTTAAAGGCATTGTAAGATACTGTGTTATCGTGAGGACTTCACTGCAAACTTTCGCTAAAATTGAGGTTAATAAATCAAACTTATTTATTATATTATTTATTATTAAATCAGTATAAAATTCCTTCAACCATTTATTCAGTAAAAAATAAATGTAAGAAAACAAGCTTTAAAATAAAATATTCAATAGCTAATAGTTTGAGAGAGACTACTATCATATCATTTGATGATCTCTCTTCTGATTAAAAAAGAAAAAATAAAAAACAATTGTTTACAAATTCCACAAGCGAGACATCAAGCAGAATAACTTGCACGAAAAAAACCACGTGGCACCTGAAGACGAAGTGGGCTAGAGGAGTGACGCCATAGGACACGTGTCAAAAAGGGAATGGCTTTGTCGTATCCGAAAATCACTCTCTGTAAGCGACAAGGCATGGATAGA
The DNA here is from genome assembly GCA_948243855.1 of Flueggea neowawraea. Taxonomy (NCBI): domain Eukaryota; kingdom Viridiplantae; phylum Streptophyta; class Magnoliopsida; order Malpighiales; family Phyllanthaceae; genus Flueggea; species Flueggea neowawraea. The sequence goes on from CAODLS011538696.1 coordinate 2,149, forward strand.
ATTAGGCGGGACCCCACCACCGCTGACTCGGAGAATGAGCCGCCGTGTGCGGCGAGCCGAGCTGGTCGTGGTGGATTTTTGGTCGCTTCAAACCCCCGCAATTTAACCTCTCCAATCATTGGCACTAATATTACACCTTAACAGTTAAAACTAAATTATATTACTTTAATCGGTTAAAAAAAAGAACGGATGTACAAGTATACATCTTAATCTAGCGAGGAATAATTAAAAGCAATTGACTTTAATCAATGCATGATTTAACTTTGGTTCATTTACAAATCAAGAGATTAAAAATTACACTCAAATTCGGGTTATTTGTTCATTAATTAAGCCAAGTACAAACAAATTTTTACTGAACCATTTCACGAGCGATTCAGTTGATTTTGAATCCGTGTTTCATGTGGTGCAACGCATCACTCAAAATCATCCATGGCCTACCTTGCAACGATGAATGATCAATTTATGATCCATGCACAGTGTTCATTTTCGATATTATGTTGACATAATTGCATAGTGCTTCTCGTAGACCCAAAAGTCACTATTAAAAGTCCAAGATGACAACATTTCCATGTATGTTGCCGCCACTCATGGCCACAATATGCAATTTCGTGGGGAGTAACTTGTTTTGGATTATAATTTTATTCCTTAATCAATATTTATAAAGAGTCAAGTCATGTTTAAAATATTTTAATTAAATGCGATATTCTTCTATACTTTACATTGCAGTTCAAACATTTTATTATAAGAAATTTAAAAGAACTTAATGGTTCCTAGAATTAATAATACATGTTCAACAATTTAAATTAGATAAGAAATGTTTTTTGATAAACAACACAAAAAAGAAAGCACTCGTTAATACTCTAATTTCTCAGTTAGTCATTTAATTTTTTAAGAAATTATAAATATATAGAAAATCTGTTCATAAAATATTTGGTCGGATTTAAATTTCAAATTGATTCGATATCACAAAACATTTTAATAGTGGATAGTTAAGTAAAAAATAAAAAGTGTAGAAAGTCAATGAGTGAACCAAAGAAGGTACGAGTGCGACTGAAACAAAACTACCCGTAAGAACTGTGTGTCGAGGGAGCCGACTAAAATATGACTTGCAAAAACACAACTCATATCCAAAAAAACAAAATTTAACAAGTAGACGCACACAGAAGAAGAAGAAAGAGAAAGTGGGGACCGCAGGGAAGGGGCTTTATATTGACGCCATCTAACAACACAAACAACCAAAGCTCCACTCTCTACTATTCCTTCCTGATTCTCCCCTATAAATCCCCCGCCTTCCCTCCGCTCTTTTCCGCCAATTTTCTCTTCTCCATGGCCGACGAGTTCCAAGAATCCGACGTTTTATTCCGCGACCACGACCTCAGCTACTTCGATTTCCAAGAATTCAACCACCACCACAACCGCGTTTCGGCGGCGCGCGACACCTCGCTTCTCTTTTGTAATAACACAAAGAAGAGCAGGAAGAAGAAGTCCAACAAGAAGTTGAATTCCACGTCCTTGCCTGTCAATATTCCCAACAATGTATTCCAGGTGGCAAATATGGACGACCCATTTGACGACGAGTATGACGGCGGCGAGTTGGTGCCGCCGCATGTCACAGTCGGACGACGGGTTGCCGGGAAGATGGCGTTTTCTGTGTGTACTGGAAATGGTAGGACTTTAAAAGGGAGGGATTTGAGTGAAGTTAGGAATTCAATTCTTAGAATGACTGGGTTCTTAGAATCATGACGACGTTTTATCAATTCTTGCCACATTCAAATCAAATACAGAGAGGAAAAAATTAATTCAATTTTCTCTCTTGTTCATCTTTTTTTTTTTCTTTAGTCCCTTATGGATTCTCATGAATTAGTTATTATTAATTATCAACTCAATAATATAATTGTAACACACAAGAAAACTTGAAGAAAGAACGAAGTACAATTGATGTAAGTTTCTTGAAGGTTTGTGTAGTGTGGTTTTGCTTGGGGATGATTGATGATGCTGTCGTAAAGGTTTGGTTTAGTTGTAAAAGTCACATGAATAGTGCAGCTTACAGGTTGGTCCTTCTTGTTTTCTTGTCTAAGCCGCGGTGGCGGTGCCCATTGCGCTCCCCCGTCTTGCATTACTGTGCTGGAAATTTTGTCTTCGCTTCAACTTTTCCCCAACATCAACTCCTGCCTTTCTGATCACCAGACCGACTAATTATGTGTGTTTGTGTATCTAAGTATGTATTCATGCGTTACATTAAATGGGTTGATTAAATTAACGTTATTCTTACTTTTATAATTAATGTAATACTATTGTAATTGTTGTCAACGACACAGAAATGAACTTGATTCCTTAAAAGCTCCTTGTTTTTTCTTTTGCCAGTTAATTTCTGGTTTTTTAATGTTGTATGGAGTTTAAAACATAAGGTTGTAGTTTTGGAAATGTTATTAAACTTCATCAATTTTTAATTATTCAATTCTTGCTTGGATTGTGATCTATCAGGGCATCAATTCTGACTTTTGATCTGGGAAAAATTAAGATAAGGTTAAAGAAACAGAAATTAAATAGTAAATTTTGTTGACGAGATACGGTTTAACATGTTACATGTGATTTTTGACTAGTTAATTAGGCTGCGAACTTTGTAATTTTCACATCTGCTTCAATTATATTAAAGTAAATAAAATAAACTGATTGGACGTAAAGCCTATACTAGATGAGTTTTTATATATTATATTCAGTTTGAGGGATGAGCGAATCAGAAAAGCTATTATGAATGTCAATTATTCTGATCCAAAATGAAGATTTCTTGCTGTGCTTAACTTTTTTGAAGATTAGTTGAGAACTTAACCTTGCTTTTTCCTTGATATTATCAAAACAAGATACGCAATTAAGTGAGCTAAGGTTCACATTATTCACGTTTAATTAATTTAACTTTTTAACTTTTTTAATAAAAAGTGGACTTTAACTTAAAATAAGTAATATTGTTGCAAACTGCAATATAATTCCTGTTCTTAGAATGTGCATATATAACTGAATTATATGTGACATAAGCACGTGGCACAACTTGCACATTCTTGTTGCGATGGTTCTTGCTTTTTATTAACATTTTTTGGGTAATCATCGCCTAACAAGTTTGCATATAAAGAAGTGGCTCGTCAATTCTTATGATAATGTCTCATCTCTACTTAAACTCCGCAAACACACTTCAAAACTCAACATGATTGGGACCACATGCACCAAGATATCAACACACAACACATAAATAATTGAAAGAAATTCATAAAATTGATTGTGAACTCAAATTATTTAATCAGTTAATTATTTGATCACCACTTGGTTATGTTGTTCTTAACAATTAATATAGGATAAAGTAGATTAATTAATGTAGTAGGTGAGATAGACTCGTGTATCTATTGAGATCGTAATTTTGATCATTCAAAAACTAATTCCATACTATCGAAGTAGTCGTATTAATAAGGCGTATTTTCACCTCACACCGTACCCGAGTTCGAGCATAGAGACATTCATAAGAGGTACAAAGATGACTCTCTGAAATGACAAATATATGTGTGTCTAATCAAACTCTATTCTAAAACTATAATAGATATGACTCTTCGAATATTTTAAGACGATCGGATTCTTTTATTTTTTTTTTGAAAAAAAATGTAAATGTAAACAACTGATATAATATTGTCCACAATTAGCTTATAATATACATCTGTATACGAAAAATTTAAACGTTCAAGTAGTTGATGTGGTAATACTCCGTAGTCTTGATAATTAAGAAAGAATCCGTTTTACGTATAAAACTGAAGGAGAAGAGGTCGATAACATAGATGAGAAAGGACAAAATAGGTGACACCTAGGCCACGTGTGGTGCACGAGGAAGCTTACAAGGTAACGGCCGACACGTGCTGCATAATCATTAACTTGTCAGAAAAAGACGGGACATTATCACCCCATTTTTCGTTATTCTATTACGTGGACTATATCGCTACAAGGGATTCTTGGAAATGTTTTTTTATTTCACCATTAAAAATTTAAGAAAAATATGAAAGTTGCAAAAATAATTTAAAAAACATTTACGGTGCTTTGTTGTTTATTTTTTGAGCGTGGGTGTCGAGTTTAAGTTTTTTGATTCAATGCTCGAGCTTTCATATGTGTAAAAAAATTAAAATTTTTTCAGAAATTTGAAAAAGTTAAGAGACTATTTATTTAAGAAAAATTTTCATTATTTTTTAGAGAATTAAAAAAACAGAATAAAAAAATGAAAATTTTGTTAAAAAAATTTTCGTTAAAAAACATTTTTTCTAAATATTTTTAATTTTCAGAGAATAAAAATAAAATATAAAACACAAAATAGAAAGCGAAAAACTATTTTCTAAACTAAATATAACTTAAATTTTTTTGTAGAGACTATAAATAAGTACTAATGCGTACTTTTTTATACTACGAAAAGAGGAAAGTGTAATATGAGAGCTTTCGAAAAGATAACTCATCATATATTGTTCTCAATCAAGCACATTTAAATTCAAAATTATGATGAGATTTAGTGCATTAGTGATGGTACGATCACTCTCAATTTTGATGAGTACCTTAATACCATATTAAGAAAATGGTTTCGGAGATTTTCATTTTTCATTTTGATGACTAAATTAATATTGGATCCTAAACAAAGCTATAAATTTTCTCCTTTACTTAGAAAATCGCATGACATGGTTGTTGGAGTGCAAATGGATATTCACAACTGCGTATTATATTAGTGCTAATTTGTGGGTTTGTCAAATCCAATTAGGTGTGAACTTTAAGCTAATACAATATTGGATTATTAGGGCATGATAATGCTGACAAGATTAAGGTGGTTTCGATTTATGTTTCTTGACAATTACATGACTTGAAACATTTTTAATTAGGGTCAGAATGTTAACCCATAAAACAAGACTTTTACCATTAATAAATATATTATTTATATTTGCACTTGGTCTCATTTTGAAGCCACATGTATAGTTTTCCTTACTTGTTCAGGAAAACCGATGTATGTTAGGCCTAATTATTTAATTAATTAATGCTACCTAGCCAGTCCTATTGCTAGCTTTATTCAGTCCGAAACAAATTAATTATTTCTATAATTGATCAATTAGATCTATTAATTATTTAATTCTATATTCAAGAAGAAATTGGTTCCATTCATCAATGAGTATTGCAAGTGTAATTTTGGATTGTATGTTGGGATTAATTACAAGAGGATTGGACAAATTTAGAGGGACAAAAGCCAAGGTTCGATTGGATGTATAAATGTTTTTTGTTTGACCACAGAAGGTTTTACATCAAGGATGTAGCTTTCTTGCAAGAAATTGCAATACATATGTACATTTTAAGACCACATGAAACCGTAAACGTGGCTACTTTCACTCTAGTTTGTTTTCATGTATTAAATTTAATGGTGCCATCCTAACATTTCTAGATGTCGCTCACTAATTTGCGACAACCTTATCATTCTACAACTAAATATATAGAGAGAGAAGAAAGACAAATGTAAAATTTTATGGCTCCCAATGTCCTGAATAATAAACCATAAATAGAATTTCGTACTTCAACTTCTAGATGTTGAAAGAATTTCTGCATATGATATTGTTTCGTTAAGGATTAATAACATTAAATAGCACGATATTCGTTCTTTTTTATATTTATGGCTTGAATTTTTGAAAATAATATCCAATAATACCATTTTTTGTTATTTTTTGCATTTGTGGCACGGGTTAGTAGTTTCGTTAAAAAAAAGACAATTGATTATGTGACGCTGACGGCATGATGACTATCAATTGAAAACTGATGGTCACATTATCACGCCGTTAATGTCATATCATCAATTATTTTTTTAACAGGAATATTAACTCATGCCACGAATGCAAAAAATTACAAAAGTAGTACAATAAAATTTTATTTTCAAAACGTCAAATCATAAGTGAAAAAACGAACAAAAACTTTGCTATTTAATGTTACTAAGTCTTTCGTTAATAACCTTTTGAATTTGAGTTTTGAACATGCAAGTTTTAAGTAATAATATGCTTTGGGTTTATTTCGATATCGTGTGTTGAAGGATGTTTCGTTTTATGATTTTCATAAACTCACAATAATATATATTAAAGCCTCGATTCTTCATCCTAACTTTTATTAAAAAAAAAATCTAGGCTCACAACTTGATAAATAAAACAGATCAATTTTGTAATATATTTCAATTGAATTTGGATTATGAAAGCACGAAGGATTGATGTTACTATCAACCAAAAGAAGACAGAATATGTAGGTTATAATGACATGGTCAACTAAAATAAAGATAAAACGTCGAAAGTGACAAATAACAAGAGAAAGATACGTGTTGGTAAGAGTTGGCCTCCAATGCCTTCCACTACTAATTTGCGAGTGCTCTCTTTAATTAATAGTTATTGATAATATAATTATCGACCTTACGTTAGGATCTTGATTATGACATCAATATCTATTTATCGATCTCCATTTAACCATATCATTTAAACACAATGTTGTAGTCTGTTTTCTTTGATTTCTTCAGTGCCTACCAACCTTATCTACAAATGATCACATCATTAGCATTTTTACCCATAAAAGAAACTTGAATTTAGGCCAACGGAATTCATTCTGCTGCCATCAGTATAGTGTCAAACCTTGAATCCGAAAAAATTCCTCCATCACGCTCAGCTTTTTCTTGTTTTGTACGTACGCAATGGTGATTGACCCGGTAACAACGCTAACTGTAGTTGTAGAAAACTACAAATCTAAATATGATAACAAATTGAATGTAATTTCCGAGAATTCCACAGCACCTGATACAAATGGGGGAGGCGTCAATAACCAATATCTAGAACCAAGGGTTTCATATATTTTCATTACTGTGGAGACAAGATTTAATCTTTATTTGCAGGCTGCTGTTACGTACAGGATACAACTGATGAATTAATCATTAGACTTGGTTGATGTATGAGATATTCCAGGATGATGATTACTGGTCAGTAACAATGGGATTATAAGGGCCCGAAATTTAGTAAACAAGTGAACAATTTGAATGCGTTTGTAAAATACTGGATTTTACTTAATTTTTCTTTTCATCCAATGTGGAGAGAAAACTTGGAATCAGGTTGTTGTTACACAATTCAACTAATCAATTTACCATTCGATTTGGTTGAGATGTACTTCAGGAAAAGTGGCGTCAGTTTATGATTACTGATCAGCAACAATGGGATCCTAAAGTCCGCAACTCTTGTAAACAAGTGAGTTTTTTTTTAATTTATTGGCTTCCATTAAAAATCAAACTTCAAATGACTTGTGTTAGAAACGATTTTATTATTACTCCTTATAAAGTAATCGGCTAATGAAGAAGTGAATATAGGTTGTAACATATTAGATTATACTCCCTTTTTTCCAGACCAGTAAATAATTATTATTAATTTGATTAGGGACAATAACTAGTGAATCAAATTTTTCAATATTTTATTAGAAATTGTCTCCAACACTAAAAAATAAAAATCATGAGAAATTCAATTATCAAAACAAATATATAAAAAAATGCAACATTTGAAATTTGGAATCAGGGCCGCAAATGAGTGTCAGATGCTTGGGCTTTTACTAACTTATGGACTGCAATCACAAATAAAGCCCATGCAATATTTCGAGAATGGATTCTCAACAGGTTTCCATGTACAGAAAGCAGATTGAATTGGTGATTCATGGAAAAGACATGCCGAATCCTATAATGACATGGCATCAAGCAGGGTGATGAGTGTAATTCTAGACATTATAACCAAGAAACTTAAGTTTGAGAAGCCAATGCCAATCCAATCCCAAGCTCTGCCAGTAATAATGAGTGGACGTGACTGCATCAGCATAGCGAAAACCAGGTCTGGCAAGACCTTGGCTTGTGTTTTGCCTATGTTAAGGCACGTCAGAGACCAGACCGGTGTAATGCCAGGTGAGGGACCTATACTGCATTGATAATGGCTCCAACAAGAGAGCTTGTCCAACAGATAAATTCAGAGATTAAGAGATTTACCACAGTGATGGGTGTCAAAACTGTGCCTGTTTATGGAGGAAGTGGTGTTGCTCAAAAGATTAGTATGTTGAAACGAGGAGCTGATATTGTTGTATGTACACCAGGTAGGATGACAGATATGCTCTGCGCACATGGCGGGAAAATTGTGAATCTTTCCAGAGTTACTTATTTGGTTTTGGACGAAGCTGATAGGATGTTTAACATGGGTTTTGAGCCTCAAATCACTCGGATTGCTCAAAATACACAGCCTGACAGACAGACAGACAGACAGACTTTGCTTTTCTCAGCTACTTTTATGTGGCAGGTTGAGTCGTTGGCTCGAAAGGTGTTGAACATGCCTCTGGAAATACAGGGCGGAGGGAGGAGTGTTGTGAATGATGACATAATGCAGTTAGTGGAGGTGAGACATGCAAGTGAGAAATTCCAGAGATTCTTGGAGATACTTGGAGAATGGTATGAGAAAGGGAAGATTTTGACATTTGTGCATACAAAGGAGAATTGTGATTCCTTGTTTAAGGACTTGATCACATCCTTGCCTTTCATTCCATAGAGAGAAAGATCAGGCTGATCGCCAATCTGCTATTTCTGATTTCAAAAGCAATGTAAGCAATTTGCTGATAGCGACGGGTGTTGCTGCCAGGGGGACTAGATGTGAAAGACATACGGCTAGTGGTTAATTATGATGTTCCAAACCATTATGAAGACGATGTGCATCGAGTTTGTCGGACAGGCTGTGCTGGGAAAAAAGGTTGTGCTATTACTTTCGTATCGGAAGAAGCTAGATATGCACCGGCACTTGTAAAAGCCTTGACACTGTCTAAGCAAGCCGTACCTTAAGACCTGAAGGTGCTACCAGATGGGTTCTCAGCAAAATTGATCCAGGGAATTGTCAATGCACATGGTTCTGGTTATGGTGGTAGTGGCTTCAGATTCAATGAAGTAAAAGAAGAAGCAAGGAAAGTAGCTAAGAAGTTGGTGGCTAAAGAAAGTGGCTTCGATGAAAAGATGTCGCATTCAGACGATGAATCTCATGAAACAACCGACATGTCCTGGCAACAAGCTGTCCTTGCTCAGCTTGCAGGACAATCTGGTGCATCAAAGATTAACAGAGCTACAAAAGCACTTGTTCCAACAGAGAGTGATCAAGTTTGAGAACAGGCAATTGCAGGCTTGGTAAACTTCCAGCGCAATTTGGCAAGGATAAAATCTCAAGCAAATCCTGAACATTATGAAGGAATTGTAGTGATAAATGACACTCCACAATATGCTAGATGGAGAGTCACACAAATGGAATTCCCGGATCAGATATCAGAATGGAGAGGTGTTTCTATTACGACCAGAGGGAAGTATTATCCTCCTGGAAAAAGTCAAAAAACTGAAGAGAGCAAGCTTCACCTCTTAATTGAGGGGGAAAGTAAAGCATCCATAGATGGAGCAAGATCAGATTTGATTAGCTCTAGACATTTCAGTAGTGCTTTCGAATTTTTAATTAGTCTGTATGTTTATCACAGAATTATCTGCTGTCTTCTGATTGTTTTTTTCCTTACTTTTGCAGATAGGGCTTTGACTCACTAGAAGATCTCAGAAACCGATGGAAATGGCATTTTTATCCAACAAATTTAGCTTAGCAAATGTGATTCTACAGAACTTTTTATTTTTGGATTTAGTTTGTATTTCTGCAAATATTTCTAAACAAAGAGTAACAAAATTAATATTATAGTTAACAGAGAAAATATGTTGCATCAATCATCAATTTTGTATTCAACAATGGGATAATGTTACAATTATGAGTGTACACTGCAAGTTGCAACACCATGTTGAACAAGACAAAATCCTCTGAATTCTGAAATTGGTTACTTGGTCCCATCCTAGAAAGAGGATAATGATTTCATGAAGAATAACTATTACAAAGGTGAGATTCAAGGAGACATTTTGCAAAATATGACAAGTTTTTATATTAGAAGGAATGAGGGTCCAAAAAATGAAAACCATGGTCGTCAAAAGAATGTAATGTGTGAAACATCAACGTACCAAGGCAATGGCAATTCAACAGAAGGCCTCCATCAGTAATGAATTCTGAGTTAAGTTGGTCCTGAATACAACGAAAGAAAAGAAAAGAACATGTTAAAAGTTGTGACTAAATTCAATAAAGATAAGCAAGGAGAAAGAAATTTGAAAATGAACAGCTTCACATACAAATCTCCGAGCAAATATAACTCCGGAGCTCCACATCTGAAATGAGTCATTAATAGGCAGATTGCTCATTTCTACATCAATTGCCCTTGTTTCATTACTCTGCCAGATGCCGCTGCAGACTTTGAGTTCTTCGGAGCATAAGCAAATTGGCTAAAATCTACAGCAACAGTTGACCTGCAGTTGATAAAAGCTAAGTCATTGATGATGACGAAACAAAGTAGAAGCTAAAACAGATTATGATTTGACATCAGGAAAATATGGTTTACCTATTTTCACAAGTGTTACGAATATTCTTGAGAGGAGCGCGGAGTCCACTGGCGCGGGAACCAGATGAAGAGTATCTAAAAGATGATATTACTGAAACAAATTTCTCCATTGATTTCTCTGCTATGTCTGAGTAGCAGCTTAAATGTGAAACGTCAGACCCAAATTTTCCTTCTTCAGTCTTTGTGTCCACAAAAGTTTCACCATGAAAAGGAGAACAACCTTTACAATAAAAAGAAAAAAAAAATCAATAGCATAGAAATGGTTTCCTTTCCTCTAGTACCACAACCTAAAATTCAAGAGACTTGCAAAGATTTGACGTCTGAAGTGTGTTTTGCGATGCTTATAACAAAACATACCATCATCAGTGATAGAATTGCTTTTGCGCATGGTTTTGGGTTTAATGTTCTCCTGAATCACCTGAACCAATTTACCAGGTTAAATATTAGGGCATTCTCAGCATTGCGTAATAAAATAAAAAGAGAAGAAAAGAAGGTGAAAGCTCATACTCTTTGGTCAGTATCATCCACTGATGCTTTTCTTTTTATGGCAATGGCATCAGAATATTTACTGTCTGAAGCATTCTTATGCATGAAATCCTCATCAGCCAAGGCCACATCATCATTTGCAAAGAGCCTTTCTGGGTTACTGTCTTGAAAATTCTTGTTTTCTGACTTGTGCCTGAAATAGGTACTCCTTACAACGATCTTTTCATCAGATGTTCTTTTTCTGTATGAACTTTTAAGAACATTATCCTCACGCACGTCATTGCAAATATCATCCCTTCCTAAGGGTAATCTTTCTTCTTTATTTTTTTGATCAGTCTTTTTCACTGACTTGTGCTGGAAGTAGGAACTCTTTACCATGTCCTTTGTGTCTTCTGTTCTCATGTCAACCGGGAAATCACTTTGGATATCCTTGAAATCACACTCCTTTAGCAATGCTTGAGAGTTATGAATGGAATGCCCAAATTGTTGAAGCGCAGTATGTTTTGGACTTCCATTGTTCACATTCTCAACTGCCATTTCTTGTGTGTCATATGATATAAAATGAAGTATCAATTGCCACTAACAATTGAAGTTCAAAACTTAAGAGCAGCTATATCCTTACCAGGTGTTGGAGGCTCTGAATGATCATGAGCTTCGCTAGCAAAATTACTTTCAATCTGCAAGACAGAATTTACTTACTATTACAAGCCAAAAACATAAATAATATATCATAATCCCGGTAATAGCACTTACAGAGTTGTTTTGATGGATAATTCCACCATTTCCATGGTCAAGTGGGGATGCTGACGAGTGGTTTACATTACCAGCAGCCTTTACACTGCAATTATCGCCAGGAGTGAGAGAAGAAATATCCACCAGCGCTGGATTTGTAGGTGATATCCGTGGGGCCCTGAAGTCTCTCTTTGCCTCAACAGATGCAAAACCTTGTTACGTTAAGGGGCAAAAAATGGAAAAGAAGGGAGCTTAAAGCAATTTAAAAACAGAAAAGACAGAACCCATTGGAACTGTGGTGCTCGGCATGCTTGGGGTCATCAGCCACAATAAGGAAGTGCGATTTCTAAGCAAAATTTGCATAATATGGTGCACCATTTTAAAACTAAGAATCCCTAAAGGAAAATGCTTGAATGGATACAGAAGTACTTGGTCAGTAGATTCTTCTGCACGGGCAAATCCAACTTTTTCCTGCCAATTTCAGGTTTAACACTTTTTGATTCAGAAGTTCTGTGAGACACAATTCCAGCACTAGAGCTTTCCACCTATAAATGCAAAAAAACTCATCAAAGGAAGAATGATACGTAAAGCAGCTCATTTACGTAACCTCAACGATAATAATTGCAACATCACAGCTGTAATTAATTTTTAGGGATCGCATTCTCAAGAGTATCATGTTATAGTTCAGTTCAGATGGACCCTTTTTTCTATTTTTCTCAAACCAAAAAATTTAGTTTATTTTAAGGGCATTAGGTACTACATTTTGGTAAAATATTAGCTTCACTCAGCTGACGATATAGAGATAGAAAATACCTGAAAAGGAGCTTGTGTAAGTGGATCTAGATCTCCTTCTGCTATGCCTTTAGCTATGCGCTGTGTTATTAATGTAATCCAGGTTAAGGCATGACCCAAAGTACTTGAAAATATGAATAAAATGAGCAGAACAGTTTTATCAATATTTGGAGGCAACGTAAAGGATATTGGCCTAAGAAATCCAAATCATCACTGAGATCTTTGGTTATCTCAGACAAGTGAACAGCGTCTTCAGTGTTAGGGTCATAAACACGTTGATGATGGAAAGTGAATATTGCTTTCTTGAACGATTCTTCGTAGTCAGGAGGAACTGACACCGTGCTATACTTCAAGTGCTTGATTACCTAACGAGGAAAGATCTATTAAATTTGAACATACACGTATCTAATTCACAAACATAAAGTACTGAAATTTGAATCACTGGCTTAGCAGGGGTAATTTTCCAAATGAAGCTCCACATGCGTTCAATCAAAATCCAATATGAAAGAGTTTTTCACATTCCATTAACTATGCTATCGTAATTATAGAGTGGGTTCATATTTAAACAGACCTTGTCATAACTTTTGAACCTGGAAATCAAAGCATGAGCCCTTTTCAGTCCCATCCCTGGCAGTGACGGCAAATAATCACATCCACTCAGAATGCACATCTCAAGAAGCATTTGATTACTGAATCCTGTAAAACTTAATTCCTTGTTCTGATGAAGCCTTGTATATTGAAACTCCACACCTTGTCCATACTTGTCCATTTTAAAAATTATCTGGATTAACAAGGAAAATTATTTACCTAAATGGAAGGAAAATTTGAAGTAACAGGAAATTTTGAGCGTAAGATGATCAACCACTAAATAACTCACTCTGGGACAGCCAAAGGGTATAAGATCAGAGTCCTCGGTGATAACTGCATCAACATATTTGTTAAGAGCCAAGAAGGTCATCTGTGCATCTGCCTCATATGGAGCCACAATATATGATACATTCTCCTGTTTCAAGACCTTCCATATGCAACCATACCAGTTGAGGGGGTTATATTGTCTACTACTGAGAATTACACAAAACACGCATGAACAGACACATAATCATACAAGATAGAGAACAAATCTACCTGGATTAATTCATGTGCAATTGAGGGTGAAATGTCAACAGCCTTCTGGTAGCACTCATAAGCAGCAGCAGAATTTCCATTAGACTCATGCTCAATAGCACGAGCAAGATTTTCCTTCCTAGTCCTGCAATTTTAAATGTAGATATTGTATTATGTCTCATAGACCCATGTTTCAACAGATGAAATGTTAAAACCCAAGACGATATTATCACAAGGACCAAGCCAGTCCCAATAAGTTCAGTCATACTCATTGCATTGTCTTGATGTTTAATATAATACTGCTATATAACCTATATTTCAAAACGATAAATTTAATGAAAGGTGTCTAGCATACCTTGCACGCTTGTTCTCTTGCTCAATCTTCATTGGCAGAAAACCACCATCAAAGACAAGAATAGGCTTGACACCGTAATGCCGCAACAAGTTTACTCTATGCATGCAATACTCAATGTGCCTATAAGATTGGAAAAGGTTTAAATGAAGATACAATTCAAGACAAATGCTAAAGCTGAACAAGCCATTACGAAAAAATTGAAGATGAAACAAAATCCTTCAAAAAGGAAAAACGGAGAACATTGCGTCAAAGAAAAGCATCAAACTTTGGATTCATAAGAGACA
>CAODLS011538842.1:0-12639 GCA_948243855.1 Flueggea neowawraea
GGGTAAAATGTGACATTTGGTATACGAACTTTGATACTAGCTATCAGGGTTGCTGGTAGCCATATGCCCTGATCCAGCACATGATTTGATATGGATTGTGGCAGAGCCCACATACTCTGTTATTAGTGCCACGTGCACGCCTTCTTCTTTGGTCCCATATATTTGTATATGTATTTTGACTCTGAAAATGAAAATTGTTTTATACACCTCTGTGTTTATGATTGCTTTGTATGTGAACCCTTTTGCGAAAGGATTTTTGAAAAGCTATTACATATGTATAGATTGTATATATATGTATGTTAAACTATATCTACATGTGTAGTTTTGAACTATTTTCAAAACAGTCTTTGTAAGGCACGTATGAGGTGATCTGGAGTGTTATTCCTCACTGGGCCCTGACCTGCTTTGTTTTCTCTATTCATGTGATTCCTATTGAGCAGGTTCACAGATTTTGGCTTCGGCAATTGTCAACATCCAGACTCCAATGAGGCATCTTTTGGTTAGTGATGCCCTTTTGTTTGAGCTCGTCTTTTGTTTTGTAGAGCTTTGCATCGGGATGTAGTTGGGTTATCAGGTTGCCACTTTGGATTTTGTTTTATGTTCCGCTGTTTTTCGCACTATTACTTTTGATATATATTTATTTATATATATTTGATCTATTATGTTTTGATTATTAAATATTTTAACAAATGTTTTATAATCTGAATCGTTTGGGTAATATGTTCTGATCTCTGAGGCTTGTGCGAGATGGGTTGGGCTCCCACAGATGGTTCACCTTGTATGCCGGTCACGGGCTCACTATGGGCCGTGACACTCCTCATTTCCGCCTCTCTCTCATCCAAATCAGTTCGGGACGCATTCCTGGAGCTTCCCATTGTTCCCATTTCTTTCCTAGAGGTAAGATTACATCTCTAATCTCTTCATTTCATCCATTTCATGCTTCAAATTTGGATTATGGGTTTTAGGCCAAATTTGAAATAGGTTTCTAATTTTGAGTGATTCTGTTAAAATGAATGTTGTAGGTTGTTAGATAATGATTGTTTGAGATTAGATAAACGTTATTCAAGCCTTGAATCAAGAGATTTGATGTTTTTTTGAATGGGCTAGGGTTAGGTTTGAATTTTGTGAAATCTTTGGAAATGTGGAGTTGTTTTTGAGAAACCAAGTATGGATTCATGTTCCTGAGGTTGATTAGGACCATTGCAGGTGATTGAAATCGATTTCTATCAGTTGAATCGAAAGTTGGACTATTTGTGTAATTTGACATTAGTGGACCAAAATGTGATTTTGCATTTGTGTGAGGATTAAATTAGATATTTTGAGAGTCTATGAGACCAAAATATTAAGTTGGGATATTTTGGAGACTAGATGGTAATTTTCCAAAGTTTGAGGACTGAACTATAATTTTACACCGAGGTGTAATAATTGGATAATCATGTTAAACATTGGGCTAAAATGGAATTTCGGGCTTTGTTGGAGCGTTTGGGTTGCATATGCATTTGTATGCATTTCGGTACAGCCACAGTACCATGTCTGAGTTGTTTGTGTATTGTCTATTCCAATTTTGTTGGTTTCTAAGGAGACCAGTCATTCACCAGTGGATCGTGCTCTGGATTATTGTTCGGCGTCCAGGTGAGTGTGATAGCACTTTAGACAAGTAGGTTGTCCTCTAAATTCCATATATATTTTTGTTGTGCTGAACTTGACATAAAATTGGAATAATTAAAGGATTGGAATTCCTAAAAATCTGATGTACGTGAAAATCTCTGTTGTGGAAACTCGGTATCTCTAAAATTATTTTTGGTCTCTAAAATAAATATTAAGTTCAATGTGATTTCAGCAATGAACGTTTTGGCTTTTGAGAATATATTCCGAAGCGAATATTTTATTTGAAATAATTATTGTTTTTGAATACTAAATATTTTTGTAATAAGTATTTTGTCTGAAAGTTTGTTATCATTTTTGGAAAAATGATGTGTTCGTTCAATATGCTACTTATTTGAATATATTTTGAATATACATTAAAATATTTTGGTGAAAACATTTTGTTTTGGGACATCCAGCTACGAGGTAGCATAGCCTTGATACACCGGTGTTGTA
Source organism: Flueggea neowawraea (assembly GCA_948243855.1). Taxonomy (NCBI): domain Eukaryota; kingdom Viridiplantae; phylum Streptophyta; class Magnoliopsida; order Malpighiales; family Phyllanthaceae; genus Flueggea; species Flueggea neowawraea. The sequence goes on from CAODLS011538842.1 coordinate 2,101, forward strand.
TCATTTGCCTTAGTGGCTATACTTGTGCCTTTAGTGGCCTACACTTGCCTTAGTGGATATACCATGGTGCCTTAGTGGCTAATCTCTGTCTTAAGTGGGTATTACCGAGTTTGGTTAACTCGATGAATTGTTCAACTATATGCACTCATCTATTCGTAATGTTATTGAACACTCTTTTGGTGTGCTTAAAGCTAGATTTCACATACTGAAAGATATACCCAATTATCCATTAAGGCGTCAAAGGTTGATTCCGCAGGCATGTTGTGCATTACACAACTTTGTAAGGATGGAAGATAGAGCTGACAACTTATTTACTATCTATGGTAAAGATTATTTAGAAGTTCCCGGTGAAAGTTCAAACACCGTTCAAGAGGAATTTTCCTTGGATATAACTAATAATGATGAAATGCTTCAAAAAAGGGAATCTATTACTAATCGTCTATGGAACAATTATAATGCTAGGCATCATAGGCAATCTAGATAGTGTGTTATTGATATTATATGATATTTAATATTGCTAAGTTGGATGTTTTGACAACTTTTAATATGCAATCTGAGATGGGCTTTTTTTTTACCTACATGAATTTCATAATTTGAATTAATCATACTTTTTTAAAAAATGTTTATTCATATTTTATGAATTTAAATAGTTAATTCATATTTTATTCATATTTTATGTCCCTTGGGGACATCCGATAAAATAGTTTGACATAAATCTTAGTATAGTCAAAATTGGAAAATAATGTCACAATTTGAACATGTTTTCCATTTTGAGTATAGGAAATTTATAGAAAATTGGTTGAATTTGAACAAGTTTTTCAGTTTTCTAAACTAGAAAAGTGTATAGCTTTTGAACACATTTTTTCAGTTTTTCATTATTTCCTTGGAATTATAAAATTGAGAAAACATGAGATGGAAAACTGAAAGTAATTTTCTGTTACTGAACACACCCTTAAAAGGTCTAGTTTAGTTAGTAGAGGCTGATAGACATAGTTTAAATGACCTTGAGAGAGGCTTCAAGCAAGTTTTATGAGAGAACACTCAATCCCAAAATCTCATTCATTAATTTGGTAAATAGAAGTCTTCAGTTGAAATCTTGAAATTGCTAACGCTTTGTTAATTGATTGTCTACTTTCTTTGCTAATTTATTGCTTTTTTATTAATCTTGTGTTTCATTATTCAAAAACTTCCAAAAATCAAATCATGGTATTTATTTCTTTTCTTTTATGGATTGATCGCACTTAGTACTCGTCCATTTGGGTTTGATATCCATTGGAATACTCTTAGGTAAAACTACATCGATTCGTGTGTACTTGCAAGACCCGTTCAAGTTTTTAGTACCATTGCCAGGGAACGACACTTCTAATTGTGATATTTTCTTTCTTTTTGTTTAATTATTTATTTTCCTTTTCATTTGTAGGTAGTACATTCTTTTAAGGCGTTCCCATAGCTTGGAAAATGAGGAGGTTATCCCTTTGATTCCTGGGATTGAAAGATTGTGTAGGGAGAACCGGACCAATAGAAGAAGTGAGAGAATGGTAAAAAAATCCTAGACCTCACAATGAACTTGTGGAAGGGGTTGGAGTTGGTTAATTGCCGAATGATGGAAATGGGAACCCAATATCGGTACATATGAGCTTGAGAGATATCCAAAGGCTAGTTATTGGAGTTTCACCTTCTTGTATTCAGTTGAGTCTAGCGGTAAGGGATTATGAATTGAAGACCATCCACTTCAACATGCTACCATCATTTTATGACTTGGCATCGGAGGACCCACTCACATTCTTGAGGGAGTTCTACACTACCATTCAAATATTCCCTCTACATGGATGGGTGGAAGATGAATTGAAAATGATATGTTTTCCCTACACATTGAAGGATAGAGCCAAGACTTGTTTGGTCAACTTACCAGAGGGATCTCTTGGCACTTGGGATGAGGTGTATGAAAAATTCATGATGAAGTATTATTCGCCTCAAAAGATGGTGGAGTTAAGGAATAAGATTTGCTCATTTTTTTCAGTTGGAGGGTGAACCATTTTATGAGACTTAGGAGAGGTTTAAAATGTTGTTGAGCCAATACCCCCACCATCAATTCTCTTTGGCATTGCTCACACAATTCTTTTATGATGGGCTCACCATGAATGGCCAAAAACTTGTGGATACAGCGGTGGGTGGCTACTTTGGGATAAGACGGTCGATGAGGTTTATGACATATATGAGATATTGGCAACAAATTCCCAACAAAAAGTGGCTAGAGGAAGAAGAGCGGGGATTCATGAGGTAAGTAATTCCACTTCTCTCGATTTAGCTTCAAAGATTGATAATATTTCAAGGAAGTTTAATTTATTGATCAATGGTAATGCCTTGGTGAAAGAGCAATGTAGTTTTGTGTGGAGTGTTGCAACATAATGATATGACTTGTGGAATGGCCCGAAGAGCGGATGTTGGATGTGAGGAAATGAATTTTGTGAAGGGATTCCCACATATGCAATTGAGAAATGACCCATACTCAAGCACTTACAAATTGGGCCCAAATTTTTCTTGGAAGGATCCAAACACCAACATCAACTTACGTAGATCCATAGGATTCCCAAAATATCAACCTAGACCACCACCACCTTTGTAAAAAACCAAACCCCATCCACCACCCCAACAAAATAGCCAAGACAAAAAGGCACATTTTGAGGATTTATTAATGCAATGCATGAGTAAGATGGAAGCCAATGTAGATCAAATTTTCCAAACCCAACAAGCAACAAATTTTCCAAACCCAACAAGCAACTATCTCTATCCTTCAAAGGCAAGTTGGGCAATTGGATAATGCTATGTCAGATAGGAAAATGGAAAGTTTCCAAGTACCTCCAAAGTTAACCCCCAAGGAGAGTGTGATGGCTATCACTTTGAGAAGTGGAAAAAAGCTTGATAAGCCAAGTGTCACAACCCATTTTCAGACTATGACCAGCATATAAGACGTACCGTCTAAGAAAGCCTGGCTCGTCTTGTACAAGCCTTGGAGATCCAGACATTCTATTCAACTTATTCGATTAAAATAGTTATCAAACCAATTATTAAGTATAAAACATATTATACATAAAGATATAAGTATAAAATTAAGTAATACAAAATGAAATCATAATATCAGTTAGATATAAAAATATATCAACATGATAATATAAATCCAAAAGACAAAGTGTAACCAGTAACCCAACAACAACCTGGTGTCGAGCTCTAAACAAAAACAAAAGGAGCCCGAACCAAAAAGGCACTCACTATGAAATGGAAAGCCTCACTGAGAACACGATGATGGATGGTTGCTAGATGCCAAAAGTGTACCTAAAAGATGTTTGGGGGTAAGTAAACTCAGTGAGAAAACGACACTCCAGATCACGTCTGGGACCTCACATAAACAGTTTTGAAAACCATTCAAAAATACAAAATGCAGATATATGTGTATATACATATACACGATACATCTATAGAATAATACTTTAGAAATTCATTTCAAAATCGTTCACATCCAAAGCAAACAACAGTAAGATAGAAATACCGAATATATATATATATATATATATATACACTTTGCGGAGAAGAAATCATTTTACAGAAAATATTTATATACCTTATATAAATATTCGATATCAGAATCATAAATTATTTTACAGAAAATATTTATATATATCATATATAAATATTAATTATCAGAAGCAAAAATTAAATATTAATAATCAAATAAGCCAGATTATTAATTAGTTGAACCATTAATTATTCCATTTTTTGAGTAATGCCAAGCATAGCAAAATTATAGAATTTCAAAAGACACAGTCTATGTATCTAAAGCTGCCATCTCACTCATCTGGTGTCCTAAGCTGACAATCCAATCAAACGCCACTAGCAGGTGGATGATCGTGCTGGCAGCAATAGGAAACTGAAACAAATATATCAGAGACATGTCAAAATACAGTACTGTGGCGGTACCTAAATATGTATGTTACGTAAATGCAAATAGACACTTGCGTGACGGCAAAAAAAACCTATTTTGAACGAAGATCTAACACCCTAACATAAAAAATCAGAATCTAAGTAAAATTACAGTTAAGTCCCTCAAATTTTATAACATTACCATCTAGTCTCAAGGTCTCTGAAGATTACAACTCAGTCTCCAAAGTATTTTCAAATTGCCAAACAGTCCTACAAATAGTCAAAATTCCCAAATTAGTCCTCAAACTCACAAAAATTAAAAAACAATCCCTAGACTCTCAAAATTACAATCTATTACAGAATATGCAAAATATCAGATTTGGTCCTTTCGGTAGAAAATCATCCAGAAACAACCTAAAATTCGTATCGATCAATACTTGACATTCCAAACCATCCACATTACTCCCAATCAAAATTAGAAACAACTCAAATTCATCCAAAATACCCAAAAATCAAACCTAACCTTAGTCCGGACCATAAATCATCGGATCTGACAATTCCAAGCTCAATCCATGTTCATATAACCTTAATATGACCTAATCTAACAACCTTTAGCATCCATTAACTCAAAATCATCAGAAAATCCGAATCCTAGCTCAATTCGACCCAAAACGGATTTCAATAATCAAAGCATGAAAACGTAGTAAAAACCAAAAAAGAGATGTAATCTTACCTCAGAAATTGATTAGGAATGATGAGGGAACAATATGGAAGAGTTTTAGATGGTTTGAGAGAAATTTGAATGTGAGAGAGGAGAGTAAATGAAGGAGGGTTGGGTTGTTTGGGCCTTTAAAGACTGACAAATCAAAGCTCACGTATGTTATTCTTGAGCTCACGTATGTTAGGGAACCCTCATGTACGTCACCAAGCATCTCACGTACATCATCAAGGTCAAAAATCGCATCCGGAAGCATTAAATATGACCTCATGTACGTCACCCGAAAACTTACGTACGTTGATCACATCTCAGTTTTGAGCAAGTATGTATATGATTTGTCACATATTTTGGCACTGTAGTCGGTAGAGGTTAGGCCCGATCTGTCTTATGACGAGGTTCCGTTAAAGATTGTTGACCGTCACGTCAAGAGACTCCAGAATAAGGAGATAGCTTCAGTGAAGGTGATTTGGAGGAACCATTCAGTTGAGGAGGCCACTTGGGAGGCCGAGGACGAGATGCGTTGCATATATCCGCACATATTTGACTCTGCATATTCTTGGGTTAGTACCTTTTTGCCTCTGTCTCTGCATTCTGTTTTTGTCTTTGTTCATGCATGGTAGCATATTATCTCTTTATATCAGTCTCAGCACTCTGCATCAGTTTTTGCATATTAGGGTTCAAAAGGTTAGAGCTCTAGTAGATCATTAGGTAAGGTTCTAGTGTTGATCTGATTTGTTTGGAAATTCGAGAACGGATTTCTTTTTAGGGGGGAAGTATGTAATATCCCGCTTGTTTTGGCTAGGTCTCTGTAGCTTTTTTGTTCATCTCTGATCCGATCCTTGGTGTAAGGAGATGTTGTTTAGATGTTGGTGGTCTTAGATAAATTCTTGTTGTTGAGTAAGCATAGAGTTACTCGAGTAAGTAGGGAGTTGCTCGAGTGAACATGAGCAAATGGGTTGTTTGGAACCTTTGGTTGCGAGTTACTTGAGTCGAACTTTGTGCTACTTGAGTAATCAAGGGTTGGGTCACTCGAATAACAGTTGGTCTTACTCGAGTGGTCTCATGCTTCATTGGTGTTCAGGAAACAGGACTTACTCGAGTGAGCGGGACCATAATTTCCTTTGAAGCAAGACTTACTCGAGTAACATTCTAAGTTACTCGAATAAGTACTGAGACAACTCAGGTACTTAGCAAAATGATGAATTTTGTTGTCTTGGCCAATTAAATACCCCCACTCGACTCCTCTTTGTCATTTAGTCCTCCAAACCACTACATTCACTCTGAAATCTATCTCTCTCCCTCTTCCATTGACTATGTTTTGTTCCACTTGATTCTTTGAGGTAAGTTCGATCTTTTCTCACTTATTTTGCTTCCATTTTCTTGTTCAATACATGGTTTTATTGGGCAGGTTTAGGAGTGACAGGTTGAACTAGAGTTTTGGATTTGGAGTTCTTCTTGATGTTTCTAGTGGAATGAGTGTTAAAGGTTGTAAAATCAGGACTTTGGGGGTCTAGAAACACCTAGGTTAAGCTTGAAATCATAAGAATTGAAGGTGTTCATAAATGGGTTTGAATCATTTCGGGTTATGTTGATTTTGGGTGATTTCAAGTTGTATTGTTGGATTGGAGTATATATTAATGTTTTGGAGGTTATTTAGGATGAATGTGGGTGATTGGTAACATTTTTGGTAGGTTAAATCATGTAAGAGGAATTCTAGAGTTTTTTGGCAGGGATTCACTCGAGTAAGATCCCGACTTACTCAAGTGAGCCAAGTGGTGAGTTACTCGAGTAAGCCCTTGCCTACTATAGTAAGCCTCTTGTTTACTCGAGTAAGTCGTGGTTATGGGGGCGGCCAAACTTGTAATTTTTCGTATTTTGCGATTTCTGAGCGTTAGGGGTCTAATTTGACAATTCTGACTACTTGGAGAACTAGTTAGCAATCTGGGAATACTTTGAAGGCTAGTTTGTAGTTTGCCAATCTCGAGGACTAACGTAATTTTACATTGGGTCGGGTAACTAACTGTAATTTTGAGATTCTAGATTTTGGGTCGAGATTGATAGATTGTCCTCTAAGTTAGACTTTCAGTGACTTTGTGGGTCAGCGTCTGCATTCACATCTCATGCATACGGTACTGCCACAATACCACATTTTGATAAGTGTTATTTATGTATCTGTTCTAGCTTCTTATGCCCTTCAGCACGATCAGTCACCCACTAACAGTGCTTGACTGAATCATTAGCATCGGATACCAGGTGAGTGAAATGGCAACTTCAGACACATTGGTTGTATCTTCTAAATTCTATGTTTCTGATATGTTTGACCTATTTCTAGAATTAAAATAATTAATGGTTTGACTAATTAATAATCTGGATTATGTGATTATTAATATTTGATTTTCGTTTCTGATATTTAATATTTATATATGGTATATAAATATTTTCTACAAATTAAACTCAGTTTATGATATTTTAATATTTATATAAATATTTTCTACAAATTAAACTCAGTTTATGATATTTTAATATTTATATAAGATATATAAATATTTTCTGCAAAATAATTTATACTTTGTTTGTGTGTTTGATATATATGTATGATATATATATATATATATATATAAATACTTTGATATGGGGCATCTATACTATGTAGGGCAAACGTAGCTTTTGGTATACCAATGCACATTCGAGACCCAGCTACCAGGGTTTTTGGTAGTCGTGTGTCCGACCAGACGCATGTACTCAATTTCAGTGAGATGGTGGAGTCGATCCTTATGATATATTTATCTATCAGTTTTAGGTCTCATATTTGTTTCCGATATGCGATATATAGTATATATCTTCTATGTGTTTCTATATGTTGTTTGCTTTAGGTGCGAACGATTTCAAAAATGAATTTTTGAATTATTATTCTGTATTAGCATGTATATGTAAATACACTTATATTTGTATGCGGTATTTTATGAATTGTTTTCAAAACGATTTTTGTGAGGCATGTAGCCGATCTGAAGTGTTATTTCCTCACTATGAATTCTTACCCCTTTATTTTTGTTTCTTGTATGTGTTTCTTTATCTTACTTCTCAGGTTCACTTTTGGCATTCGACAACCGTTCAGCATCCTTCTCCTAGTGAGTCGTTCCACTACTTGTTAGTGAGTGCTCTCTTGATTCGGGCTCCTTTTGTTTTTTGTTAGAGCTATACACCGGGTTGTTGTTGGGTTATCGGGTCATATTTTGTCTTTTGGGATTTATACTTGTATTTTGATATATACATATATATTTTCAGACTTAATATTATGATTTGGTTATGTATCATTTATCTACGTATATTTTTTAGTATAGAATGTTTTTCTTCTTATCAATATTTTGGATAGATGTATGCTTTGGGTAGAATGTCTGAATCTCCGAGACTTATGCAAGATGGGTCGGGCTTTCGGGTTGTCCATCTTGTACACCGATCATGGTCTGAAAACGGGTCGTGACACAAATTGTGTCAAAAATCAAGGCAACTGCAAAGTTTTGATCCATAAATACGTCTATTTATAAGCAAATCAAGTGAATCCTTTTGCATCGAAAGTAGAGACATATATAAAACTACTGTAATTTTCATCATAATTTATTTCTCTGTGGAAAACATGCAGTAATGTTTCAAAGTCGTGATTGTTCACTTGGAAAATTAGTATTAGCAATGATGACTTTACAAAGCATAACTCTCATTTTAAATCCAAATATAGATATGTAAAAGGAGTTTTAAACTAGACAAATATGCCTATTCACATAAATATTTTACACTCGAATTCATTATGTAGTGAAGGAATCGGGTACCCATTTAACAAATAAATAGTATAAAAAATAGGCGGTTCAAGTTACCTACCTTGATTCCGGCGGAAGCATAGCAGCAGACAGCAGCTGCAGGACCAGGTTTAGATGTTGGTCTCGCGAGCAAACCATGGTCGGATAGTCGACGGGAGTGCTCGGCTCGTTCGTAGTCTAGATCGACACCATCGACAGACGATTCACGGTGCAAGGAGATGGAGGAAGGAAGATGGAGGGAAGGATGAGGGAGGGGAGAAACATTTTCTCCCTTCTTCCTTATTTTCTTTTCTTTTATTTTCTTCTCCTCCTCTCTTTTCTTTCTTTCCTTTCCTTCTCACTTTCTCCTCTCTTCACTTTCTCCACCCTTTCTCTATTTATAGGCAACCAAGTGGGCCTTCATTGGGCCCATTATGGGCCTTATGGGCTCATGGGCCTAATGGGCCCAACTCAATTGGGCTTACCAATTGGTCTAAATTCACGGTCTCAGTTCATACCTTGACCGACCGGTTCGGTTCACCCGTCATGGGCGGTCCGCTTTTCCAACATCTCCCACTCGCACATGACGGAACCTTAACACGTCATGGATCATGATGGAACTAATACAAAACATGATAATGACCTTGTGTCATATATTATCATGCAACATGGTTAACACTTACGTAACCATGCTCGATCATCTCGTCATACAAGCAAATAGACCGCACGACCAGTATACGATGAGAGCACATCTTTTATACACTTGTTAGGGTTATATAACAGCTCTTAACGCAATCCTGCTAGAAGGCGTCTCTCCGCATAACAGCTTCATTCTGTCGATGTATATGTAACACCAGCTCAACCTGTTGGAAACGTATGTGTTTCCCTAGTTCGTAACCACACAATCGCTGCTTTTGATCTTCACGATCTCATGAAATATTTTCTCAAAGTTCACACATCATGTGACACGCTACATAAGAGCTAGCTTAGCAAACTTATGAGACTAGTGTAAATGCGTCTAGAAACGAACTTCCCCTCTTACACCAGATAATCCATATAGCCAAGTTTACTTGCCCGGCTCGTCATGCTTGGTCAAATCAATCATGACCATTAATGACAAGCTAAAGTAGCCAAACTCAACTACACATTTTGAATGTGTTAAGGGTTCTAAGGGTAGGTAGTACCAAGAACCACATGTTCATGGAAGGGTCTCACACTAGGAAAAGTGAGATCGTTTTTTAGTCTTTTCCATCCCTATGGTCGTGTATAAGCACACATGGTATGATCATGTGCTGTGGTGTTCTTTCCTTCTCTTAGTGGAGCGAATGTATATACAATATTATCAACACCACACAGAAGCTTCGGTTACGATGTATTTCGCCATCTAACCTTAATCCACACTTAACAGGATTACTTCTGGCTTTAAGACATAATATGCTAAAAGTCTCTCAATTTTTGCATTTGATCATTTAATGATCGACATAAGAATTTATCTTATGGTGTACGTATATTTTCATATGACTTTTTCTTGCCCTTTACAATGAACTCACAATTGTAAAATGCAAGACGGCCTCTTGATTATGAATGCGCTCTCTTTCTACGTTCAAAATCAGTCTCATCTTAATTCTTTCCCAACAAATTAGGAAAACTAAGGTAAACACCCGTGTGAGTGGGTTACTTCTCTGTCCAACATGCTTTTACATTCAATGCTACAACAAATCTTAACTCTCAACATTTGTGCTCGTGTGTTGCTTACGATGGTCTTATTAAAGATCATGTTTTAAGGGATTACACATTTCGTGTGCCATGGGAGTCTTAAGGAACTTATTCCTTGTGGGCTTTCATTAACAGATCTACAATCACATCTCGTATGGACTTACATTTCAAGTTCACTTGTCCTTGTGCAACCAAGTACTTCACAACATGATACTTGGTCTTGATTTGCTTTGACTTATGAAAGATCTTCTCGATCTTTAAGCAATCAAGGTCGACTGTCACTAAGACTGTCATAGATTCTTTAAATGGTTAATGCTCAGTGGACTATTTTATTGTATAGTTAACCTTCACATTGCACTGCAACTAACGAAGCTATTGTCTCAGCTTCTTTTGTCA
>CAODLS011538849.1:0-17955 GCA_948243855.1 Flueggea neowawraea
TGTATGTCTCGGCATCAATCGAATTTTATAACCAATGAATCGCACAAATAACATGCCAAACAATAAGACATAGTTACACACAAGTAATTCATTCGGCAATACACATATATTTACCATCCAACCAAAAATTAAACTAGCATAACTCCTTATTAAGTTTTGAATCGAAATGTACACTAGGTGCACATTTACCATCTCGGTCTTAACAATTAATCATACTATATTTAATTTTATAAACAGTAAATAATAACTGTTTAGATTCACTTTTAAAGTCCATTTGACTTAGGGGAATCCATATTGATCATCTCAATTATTTAGACAAACTCAATAATTTGACAATATATTCAACATATAAAATATTACATAAAATTAAGACAAATTAAAACAATAATAAGCCAAAACAATAAATGGAATAACTATCATTTATTAAACTAACATATAATCCAAACAATCTATCTCAATGTTAATATACATACATTAACATTGGACAACATTAACACACAAATAATGCTAATATTCTGAAAGAATAATACTACACCAATATAATATTAAACTTATGCCTACCAAATGGATACACAATAGACCTTTTCCAAAGTGTTAAAATAGAATTCATAAGTGGTCTTGCTAACTTATCAAAAATCATATAAATCATAAGACCTTAAAGTGGATATCTCACTTCTCACAATCTCTTTTTTTGTGATCATGGTGATCTTGGACATACCAATTTCAAAACGTTCTTACTCGTTAGAATCTCAAAGTGTCTTTCCTCAACACTTAGGGAATCATGTTTTCATGAAATTCTAATATAGACCAATAATTTAACCAATATCGGTGATGAGTCTCATAATCTTTTATGAAGTAAGTGAACTTTCATCACCATTGTACACTTAATGCACAATCAAATCTCCTTTACAACAACCACCGTCTCAAAATACTCTCTTTTGAGAGCTGTGTAAATTCTTCCTTAATTCGCGCTATGTTCAATACAACGTGGTTTTACCTCATTCGTATATTTGTAATAAATTACAAATAAAATGGGTATATACGAACTGCCATATTTCTCAAATAATTGAAATCTAATTTCAATTATCTAAATGAGAACCACGTTTGCACGTTTAAAACTAATTATTTTGAAAACTAATTTCCAAAATAATTCTTTGCAGAAAAATACAATTTCTCTTTAGCACTATTTATACATCAATAAATTAGGAAAAAATAGTTTAAATCTCAAAAAAATTGTGAAAAATATACCAAAAATTCCAGATTTTGTCAAGTGCCACCCAAGCGCCACCACGCTCGGCGCACGGCCCAACCCACGTGTTGCATCCAGGTGACGTCACGTGTCACATACAGATAACGCCACATGTTGGAGTAACATGTTGTCACATTTTGACGCCATATACGTCCACGTGTCGACATTGCGGGAGGTCACTTGTCGCGGCTGCACAAAGCCACGCGTCGATATATAATTCGTCCATGTTTTGCGTAGTCAACTTTGATCATTTTGATCATGTGCCACGTGGCGAAATGTGATTGGTCTGTGTGTCTTTTTTCGGGATCCTTTTTGATCCTTCTACCACTGCCACGTGTCACAATCTTAATGATCCGTAGCAACCAATAGAAATGTACCACGTCATCGTTTCAGATTAGATTAACAAATTAATTTGTGATGCCTCACTCAGTATTTTTTGACCGAGTTTTTGTCCATTTGACAACATTCCCGATGGAATTTATCGACGAGCAAACCACGGTTGAAATGTCAACGGGAATGCCTGATTGTTTTATGTTGGTCTTGCGAGCAAACCACGGTTGAAATGTCAACGGAAATGCCTGATTGTTTCGCAGTCTAGATGTCACACGTGATTTGTGCAGGATTCGGGACAGGAGGTCGAACCTCGCTCTCTCTCAGTGGAGAGCTCTCTCTCCCTCTTTTTGGAGGTGTGTTGGAGTTAATTAATGAAGGAAGGAGCAAAGCTCCTTATACAAGTCTCAAACGGGCTAACGGACCTAATAAACCCATTTCATCCCCAACTCAATTGGACTTACCAATTGGTCTCGGTTCATACCTTGACCAACTAAGTTTGGTTCTTTTCAATTGGGCTTTTCAATTGGTCTCGGTCAACGGTCTTGGTTCACACATTGACCGACCAAGTTCGGTTTATCCGTCATAGGAGGACCGCATTTTCCAACATATACACATAATATTTTTTGGAAAATATCAACTCATAATTAATGGATTCAACCATCCTATAGTATACAATTAATCATTGAACCAATAAATCTATAATTCATTAGAATTGAAAATAAATTTTAATACTAAAAAATTAAGGATTCGATTTCTTGTATGAGCAATTAAAATGATTTGTCAAAAAAAATCAATTACCTGCCCATGAAAGGTCGCAGGTCATCCTGGGATGTGACTAATATCTACAAGTAGTTAATTTAACAACCTAGATTCTATTGGACAGAAAATATGAACGAATGAATAAAATGAAAGAAGGTAGGCAGGATCATTGTTTGTGGGTTGCCTGTGTTTCGATCGTCGGCAATCATGTGTGTGGGAATATATGCTGGACAGTAACAGGTGGGGCGATTGATAGGAGTGTTCTAATGGGTTGCATGTTGTTATTTGCAGCATAGCTCCCAGGTGGCTTTCTTATATGGGGTGGTCGCACCCTACAAAATGAGGTCAGTACCAATCTACAATTACATCACTTTCTTTCATCATTTTAAAAATTTTGGTTTACAAATGCAAATATAGAACGTTTGGAATATATATAGGTTGAAAATAGCCTATCTTACGCGATCTTATAAAAAAAAATTCAGTATGATTTAGGGCTGAGGATTGAGCTTTGTTTTGAGTGGAGAACTTGTGAGAATTATATGATAGATATTTTTAAAATTCAGTAACAATAATTTAGGGTTTGCTTTGTTGAGGTGAGAGGATGGAGAAAATTTTACTTCCCCGGAAGTTTAGAACTTCTTGTGTTTGGTTGAACAAAGCAAGTTGGACTTCCCAGGAAGTCAATTGTTTGACTACCTCTTGACCTCGAGAAATAACTTCTTGAGGGAGGGTCAGGAAGTCCAACTTCCTTAGTAACCAATAATCAAATTTACGAATATATTCTCAAAATATTATTTACCTACAAATTTTTATTTATTTTTAAAATTTATAAATTATTTCATAAATATTTTATATAAATCAATTTTTATAGAAATTACAAAAAATATTTTATATTTTTAAGAATTTTAAAATATATTATACATAAAATATTTTTATTTAATTAAATAAATTGATTTTAGTCCAATTTTTTTAAAAAATATTCTTCATTTTAAAGTTTTTAACTATTAACTATAGTTTTATTTCTTATGAGAGATATATTGTATGTAGTAAAATTTAATTTTTCTCATATTATTAGTTTAAATTTAATAATAATAAGGGTATTATTGATTTTTTTCATTTATTTTCGTGGGAAATACAATTTTTAACCAAACACAATAAATTGTACTTTCCAGAAATTCAAAACAGTAATCAAACATTATTGTATATTACTTCCTGGAAAATCAATTCTCAGGACATAACTTTCTAAGAATTGATTTTTTGGAAAATCGAACCAAAAAAGCCCTTAGTAAATTAACTTGGGTATTATTTTGGGTTGAATCACTTGTATTGCGAACAAGATTGTTCCTTTTTTTTTTACTTTTTTTTTTCCTTAAAAACAAACATGAACTGATATCTTAGAATCGAAGATAACTCCAGCATTAATAGTTGCAGATTTATTAGTAACAATCTTATTTAAAACATATAAAAATTTAAGTACCAAAATATTAAATTAGAGTCAAATTTGAGAAAAGAGAAAAGAATATTAGAATCTTTATTAGTCAAACAAAAATCCATAAAGGGCCCTTCTGCATGTAGGTTAGGAAGATGTGGAAGGATAAAGGTAGGAGGATTACTGCTTAAGCACCCTTAATTGGTGGTGTAAGGTATGCTGTGTAGGTGGTTGTCACGTCTACCTCTGTCGTTCACATTTCACTCAAAAATTCGGTTTTGTCATTTTAATTCATGTATCTATCGGAAATTTCGGGCATCAATTTTATCCATCTTAAGAATAGGGATAGGGTAGGCTTCGTCTTTTTTCCTATGGTTTTGATAAGTTGGATTACTCATTGTAATTCTTTTATACAAGTTGCAAGAATTTCTTAATTAATCTTAATTGTTTAAGGTTTTTTTGAATTATTTCAATATAAGAGAATATAATTTTGAAGAACGACTTATTAAAAAAAGAATAAGATGCTATTAATTCTAGTTTGTTTCAGTGTACTTATTGGTTAATGCCCTATATATTTGGCTAATTACAACTTAGCAAAAACTAAAGCAATAAAATAACTAATAGAAGAACTACTTAAAACACTTATTAAGTGGAAAGAAACGATTAATAAGAATATCAGTTTAAGAAGAAGTGTAGACTTTGCCATACGATATTAACACAATTTGATCCAAAGTATCAAAGAATTCATCCACTTCAAATATTTACTTCAAAAGAAGAAAATATTCACTTGAATGTAAGCAAAACAAAAAAAAGAAGGAAAATGTCATCCGATCGCTCCTTTCAACGGTCTATTGAAGAGCCCAACAACGAGCCGTGGATTTCTGGGCTATGGAAATGGTTCATTGTGTTGCTAAGTCGGGCTCCAGTTCTAGTTTATTGGTGAACCTAGACATGGCAAAATCAAACCGGGGCCGGCCCAGACTGTGAACTGTATAGTAAAAATCGACGGTTTACGAACTGGTTTCAGTTCAAGAGGTTTTAAAACAATTGAACCCCCAGTTTTTCATGGTTCAGAATCGGCGGTTCAACACTTTTTTTTATTTTTTGACTAGTATAAATTAACCACTTCTAATTCTAATGTTGTACTTGTATTAATTGTTGTAATTATTATAATTATACACCAATTGTTTTGTACATTTTCATTAAAAAAACATTGTACATAATTGTACACCAAATGATTAGTGATTATTATAATTATACACCATTTATCTTCTTTTTTTTTCATTTGTAAAAATTAACTACTTATTAAATAGAAATGTAATTAAAATTTGGTAGATAATATCTATTTTTAAAAGTGCATTTAATAAATTTAAATCGATACCAAAGCTAATAATGGAATGGGATAAAAATTAATTACAAAATTAATTAAAAAAGTGTCGAACCGGAACTGATGGTTTAACCGATAAAAACCGATCAAACTCAAAATTGGATCGAAACTGGGCCAAAATCGCCCTAAACCGTGGAGTCACTGTTCAATTTAGGTTCAACCCTGCTGGTTCACGAACCGAAACCGTCTGTTTATAAACCGGTGCCATGTCCAAGTCAACCTCGCTAAATGCAAACAATGGCTTGCGATTTGAGGAAAGTACGCGGATCACATCTTTCCACATAATTTTTGTCCTCACACGCCTAGTGAGGGACGGCCATTTTCTATATGTCCTCCCCTTTATATTCACTAGCCTTCTATGTACGTTATTGAGATTTTTTTATTTATAATTTAATTAATTTTTTAATATAAATATATATCTTGAAATTTTATTAGTCAATTTTTACCGCACAAAATAAGAAAAAAATAAAATTATTTAATAAAAAACTTAATCGAATGTGCTTCATTTTTTTGATAAGTAGATTATGTTTTTTCAGTATATTACATATAACGACATTACTATTTTATATGTAGACAAAATTTTTAAGTATAAAATAAAATATTATTGCTATGGATATCCATAATAAAAGAGATATGCCACACAATAATAATATACATATAATAGTTTATCCTAATTATAATTGTGATAATTGTGATAAATACTTATCTGAATAAATACTTCTACAAACAATTTTAAATCCATTTAACAATAAAAAGCATGAAAATTTTCTATTTAATTTTAGAAAAGATCCACTAGTATGTCTCAAAAATATATATGAGTTTGAAAAGGGGAGAAACACAAAGTTTATTGAGTATAACATTCACTCAATTATATGTTCATTATTTGATAATCATCATTAATTTAGGTCGAGTTTAGTGTAGTTAAATTATATAAAGTGAAAGTGTAATTCTATTGAATTTATACTTGTTTTTAAATCATATAAAAATAAAAAAGGTAATATTAAAAATAAAATAAAATAATCACCATTAATTTTTACATATTCACTAATATGTACTCTTTATCTATGTTATTATTACTTTTTGAAAAGATATTAAATACACTAATTACATAATTAATTGATAAATTAATTTTTATTTCTCTTATCACTAATTTAAAGAGAGTTGACATAGATAAATTTAATATATATATATATATATATATAATGTTTTAGTCATTAAACATTTCAGGTTTGGTGGGAAAAAAATTCTGTCAATTTATTGGGTTTTGGGTGAATTCTTGTGAAATAAAAACAGAAGATTACATTATCATGTTTCTTAATTGGGGATCAAGTTTTAGATATTATTGTTTGTATTTTTTCTAATTGGAATGGAATTGAATATCACAATATATTCTGCACTAAATTGATTTTTTTTGGATGCTAATAGAATTTAATTGAATTATGTGTGCACCAATATGATTTAGCTACAAAATGTGCAACATAATTAGAATTCTATAAGACTGATGAGACTTTTAACAAAAGACTTATAACTATTTATGAATAAAAAAGAGGGATAAAAAAGTTTAATTGGGGATCAAGTTTTAGATATTATTGTTTGTATTTTTTTCTAATTGGAATGGAATTGAATATCACAATATATACTGCACTAAATTGATTTTTTTTTCGGATGCTGATAGAATTTAATTGAATTATGTATGCACCAATATGATTTAGCTACAAAATGTGCAACATAATTAGAATTTTATAAGACTGATGAGACTTTTAATAAAGAATTTAAAAGTATTTATGAATAAAAAATGGATAAAAATATTTAAAAAAAATTCCTCATATCCGTACATTTATATATGTTATGATAATGCTCTTCTTTTTTTTTTTTAATTCATTAGGTACTTTTCTTTCTTTCTTTTTTTTTTTTTATCTTTTACGAGGTGTTTTGGATGGATCCCAACAGTGGAAGGCACCTTTAAGCTATATCACGCTCAGACTAATCCCCGTAATACCAAATTGGCGCACGAAGAGATAAAATACTGACCATCGTGGTGACTTCTGTCTTTTTCTTCTTTTTTGTTTTTTTGACACTTTTCTTTTCTTTTTATTTTCCATTTTTTGGACAATTTTTTTTATTTCAATAATTTTTCTTGAACTTTTTTATTTTGAAACTTTTTGTCCTATGTACACTTTTTTTCCTGTCATTAATTTTAATTTATTATGCCAAACTATTTTATCTAATATAGTCTTATTTATTTTTTAGTCCTATATACACTTTTTTCCTATTTTAGTCATTTTTCTTAAATGTTTTGTCATGGACTTCAGTAAAGACTATTAAATAATGAATGAAAATAAATATTGATGTACAAGCGTTTAAAATGTTTTAAAAACTGAATTTATGGACTGCAGTATTACATTGAATATGTTTTGAAATTTTAAGGACTAATCATATTACTATGTAGAATTTTAGAGACCAAAATAACAATTTTACAAATATTTTTCCAGAAGCCTCTTGTATTGCGGGCGGCTAGTGTTTCAAACT
Source organism: Flueggea neowawraea (assembly GCA_948243855.1). Classification (NCBI taxonomy): domain Eukaryota; kingdom Viridiplantae; phylum Streptophyta; class Magnoliopsida; order Malpighiales; family Phyllanthaceae; genus Flueggea; species Flueggea neowawraea. Next base: position 7,687 of record CAODLS011538849.1, read on the forward strand.
GCCGCTGCCACTAATCTGGTGGCTTCAGATCACGTCGCTGCCGAAATCTCTCCCTCTTTCGTTCGTTTCCATCGTCGATCACTGGTTATCGCCACCACCTTGTTCATGTCAGATTTCTTTTTTGTTTTCAGATTTTTCTTTGCAGTTTTAAGATGCTCGTGATCTCTTCTGCAAACACAGAGGAGACGACGTCGGCGCCTCCATCAACCGTGTCGATAACAACGACAACGCCTTCCTCATCTCGACTCATTTTGCAAACCGAATCCAAGTAATTTTTGCGGATCGCATAGAAAATTAGCCCGCTTGCCGTCTATGAAATTGGCCGAAAGTCGAAAAGTTTTGGTTTTTGTCTTGTAATTTTGGGCTCGTTTAGCAACGTAATATATTTTGTATTTAATATATATTATATAAAATTTTATATATTTTTAAATAGTAAAATTAAAAAGTACTATAATTTTTTATTTTATATAAAATAAAATAAAATTTTAATTATTTTTTTTATAAATTGTGTAATTCAAAAATATTTATAAATAAAGATAATAATGATAATTTAAATATTAAAATATTTTAAAAACTCTAACATGTTATATGTTAATAAGTACTCAACAAATTAATATATTATGTATTTAAAATATTGTATATTCTCAAAATCTTATATGCTTATGGTTGCTAAACAAGTCCATGTTGATGTTTTGGGGATATTTCTGTGTAATTAAGCCGTGGATTTTCAGGTTCAGTACTACAAATAGTGTGTAATTGGCCCAACCCATTTAACCCGCTCGACCAAATCGACCGAGAGCAAAAATTGATATTATTGATTCACCAAGCTAATTTTTAATATATTAACAAATTTTCGAAATTCCACACGTACCGCACAAAATTTCTCAGTGACATTTTTATGGACTTGTATTTATGTTGTATAAAAACATATATACGATATATATATATATATATATAATATATACAAATATATATATTGTATATATGTATATATAAATAACATACATACAACATATAAATAAGAGTCCGTAAATTTAAAAATATCGAAAAGTGAATCTGTAATATGTAAAAATTTTCGATATAGAATAAATATTGTAAAGTATTAGAGGTGTATAGTGTAATTACCACAAATCGAATTGCACTTGCATGCTTTTTCATGACCAAAACAAAAAAAAAAACTACTTCTACAGAACAGTGCATGCATAAAAACATTTGCATTATTGCTGGTGTATGCAATATCATGCGTATGTATTCAAAAAATTTCTCATCAGTGATTCATAAGTTAATTTTGATATATTTTGTCGAAATTTTAGATAAATATAGAAGAAGAGGCGGAAATGATTTATTGAATTTGAGTGATAATATCCAATTATGAAGCAACACTCAGCTATACATATGTACATTTTGTTAGTTGTTTAACATTTTTTAGTAGAAGTTGATGTGAACTTGAAGGTTTGTATCGAGCTGAGCTGAATTTTTACATGCTCGACTTATTTATTAATTGAATTTTATATTTTGTTTGAACTTGAATCATTTATTTAACGAGCCAAGTTGTTTATGATACTGTTATCAGTATTATTCAAAAAATTTAATGATCGAATTTAAATTTGAATTATTATTTTATTTTCTATCAAAAGTCATTATTAGTTTGTAATTTATTGGTTCAGAAGTAAGTTCAATTCTTGGTAGGAGTTAAATGTATAAAAGAAAGTCATCACCGAGCTCATTTCTAAGGTTCCTGAACTTCTATTGCTTAAATTTGGCTGACCTACAAAAGAAACTTCAAAATTAAGCGTAAACTCAACTTATTTATTAATTCAAAGTTACACCAATGAACTCTTAATGAACTGTGTCGCTAATTGATGTGAGGTAAGTGGAACTGGTGGGTTTGGCTCATGACCTCAGTGCACCAAAGAGATTTCCTATCCTTGATCCATGTATCAACTCGGTATGGACTTGTAAGCTTGCTACGGAGGCACGATGCTCAAGCTGTCGTAGATGTCAGGGATCGGTGTCCTTTCTTAGTTGCACTCTTGAAATGAATATGAGATTGCCACGTAAAAGTAGTCCCGAAAAGCTTCGCATCCTCCTTGTTCCGAGCATATATTTTTGTTCGGGAGGCACCTTCTTAGCTCAGGTCATGTAGGAGTCTCAGCCTTTCAAGCCATTTAGGTGTCGCTCCGAGAAGAGTTGTCATTGCCAAGCCAAGAAGATTACATGGATTGTGTTTGGTCAATGCGCGTTCATCTAACTACCATTTACCTGAGCTGTGTGAATGCAAACCTTATAGCGGACTGGATCTGATTCTTATTCCATATCACTAATCATTTGTTCTTTTATCATTCCTGTGCGGCTAGTTGATTTAGTAATTAGCAAAGTAAATGTAGCAATGTCATATATTAACATGCGTGAATGATGGGGGGAGAGCGATCGAAACAATCATATTTCCTCGGCATGCAAAATCTTTATGTAATGTTTTGATGAATCATGAAAAGAAGTGGTGAGTGAGAATTATGTTTTATTTGTTCTTACTTTTGTTTCCATCAGTTTCCCCACTCTTTTTTTTTTAAGTCAACCACACACATCTTTGGGCTGAAATATTTGCACCACTTATAATCTCAGGCCTTGCCTTTTTTCATACAAAAATTCAACAATTTAAAGTGTGGTACAAGCATTCTTTTGTTTATTATATTCAATTAAATTTGTCAATTATTACAAATTAAATTAAATATTTTTTGTATTAAATATGTCAAGCATGTTTTTTTGGATATGTATTATAACAAATCTATCAACCGATCGCTATAGAGCAGAATAAATCGGCTCTAAAATCATTTTATCACAATACTATTACTTTCTTCCTAGAAGATCAACTTGTTATACAACATCTATGTTTATAAGTCTAAGATCTATATCTTACCTATTCAATATAAGAATTTGCCACATTGAGCATTAGCAACACATGATCTTTAGATAATTATAAAAACTCGACTCGAACATGATATAGAAATATTAAAATTTCTTTGGAGTCCTCGATGATTGGACTCAAACAAAAATACAGCACCTATCTCAAAGAAATACCCTAGACCACAACTCGACAATCCAACCCCACAATAATTCTTGACTGTTTATTAGCCTTCAATCAGCTAAAAGCCACTCCAATGGCGAATTAATATTCATCAAACACGAAAAAGAAAAGGAAAAACGACAGAAAAAAATAGTAGTTATGACCTCAACTGTGAGAAACTTTTAACTGTTAAAACTTTTGACCACTATAAAACATACTTATAAGACAAGTCTTCTCCTTTTTTTTAAAAAAAAACATACAAATAATTTTATTTATTATTGACCTTACAAAAAAGAGATCAATTTCATAATAAACATAAAAAATTTAAGTGTTTGAAATTTAATTTCAAGATCTCTTAATTTTATGTATAAATATTTATCAACTGAACTATCCAATCTTGACCGTAAGACAAGTCTTTTCTAAGACATGCCTTGAAACAAATCCAATCAAATGTGCCTAATAAAATAATTAAATTAGGGTTTACTAAAATAAGAGAAAAGAAAAGGAGGGAACCTTCTCTTAAGTGGTCCATTAAATGGGCTACAAATTTACAAAAGCTTACCTCTGCAATCATTTGAATTATGGGATCCAACGTTCCAAAGTCCAAGTCTTTGCCTCTTTCTCATTTCAAAAAAATCTAATGTTCACTTTATTTTCTTCTCTTTTTTTAATGGACTTTATTCGACTCAAATATGTGTTCTCAGATTCATATAAATCAAAACAATAATAATAAATTTCTAAAATAAATAAATAAATTGGTCATTTATACATAGATTACTACTGACAATGCTCAGTAATCAGTACTTCAATAATATTATATTTGATGACAGAATAAAAAAACAACATATAAGACCATGTTGCTTTGATTTTCCAAGGGCGGTGGAGTCGAATTTCCCGTCTACCGTTTTGTTATTGCTTCATCAAATCCTATATGCTAAAGCCAAACTGTGATGTGCTTGTTTTCAATATAGTAAAAATAAATAACAGAAAATCGAGTGTTGTTATTTAGATATAGTAATGAATTTGCAATCGGAAATACGTTTTTGAGTTTCGGAATTTTCATGCCTTATGGTGGAGCTTCATGCACTAGACTCTACAATATTCTTCAACATTTAGAGAGTTTACATCCCGCATTTTCATGTCCTCTTAATTCATTTCTCACGGCTCTGTACATGAAAATACATGAAAATGACGAGAACTCATACCTCGTTGTTCTTAACTCAACTGAAGGTTTGAGTTTCGAAAAAATAATTGATTTGAATGTTGAAAAATTAGTGAAAAATGAGTCTTATTGTTTTTGTTTATTTAATTTCTTATCATTTAGTTCATACAATTTATATTAATATATCAAGAATATACATCTACTAAATCCAATGGTCTGATGAAGAACAAAGTTATACTAAATCCCTATGGTTGCCGTGAAATAAGGGTGAGTTCTTCGCAACATCATAACGGCCACTAAGAAGAGACACCGTTACACATAGGGGCCATCATAAAATCATAGTCCTATGCCTTTATATAGCACACCACCACCAATTCATCATATCGTCGTCCAAATCTTTGCCGTCTTGTTCAACGTTAACATTCCCCCAAATAGACTACACTTGTCATCATTTAATTTGGCCTCGTGCCGTGCCACGTGGATAAACGTTTTCTAGGCGAAGACAAAAAACGTATATTTTAGTGAATTTAGCTCATTCTTGTTCTTCACTTAATAATCTTGACGGATTAAAATATTAATTAATTAGACTATCCCTCTTGATTATTTTGAAAGATTTATGCTAACAAAGTTTGTCATTGCCACATGTATAAAATTTTAAAATACATTTGTAATTGTTTCATATTCATTTTAACAGCTAATATATATCTAATTAATTTTCATTTATTTTGGAAGACATGAAAAATGTTTCGAACAAATTTTACACTTTGAGGGTTCAAATATGCCACATTGAGCAGGACCTTCAACCCTTGAAATGTTTATTTTCATTTAAGTTATAAATAAGTTAGATATACTCTTAAATATTTTTAAGAAAAAAGATTATTACCAAAAATACTATTTCAAAACATAAAGATAGACCTAAGTTGTGCTTAAGTATATGTTACCTCCACTAAGGTGAAAATGGTAATGAACACATTCAATGTGCTAATCGATTAATTCACAAAGCACAATACCAATGGACACTACTTTGTTGGAGGGTCGAAGAAGGCAAAGTATGCACTTAAGAGACTAAAAAACGTTTCAGACCCTCTATTTCTCTCTTCATGAGCAAATTCTATAGGGTCTCTCTGACTCTCTGTTTCTCCCACTTTGTGTCTGTGTCTGTGTCTGAAACAAGTAAGCATTTAATAAGGTTCTACTGTTGTTATTTGAACGCTCATTCATTCATCTTTCCACCAGAAATCTTCTCACTTCACCTGCCACTTCTTCTTTCTTAGATTGGATCTGCTTCATTTCATTTTCCCAAAAAGAATCTTGCTTCAACTTCATCAAACTTCGGAGAGGTAATTAAACACTTCCACTCAAACTATTCTTCTTTACATTACCTTTCAAAACATGAGTTCATGCGTTTATTCATTCATACGTTCATCTCACTTCCATTTCTTAGAGAAAATTATTTTGGCTTGTGCTTTGTATATCAGACTCCTCTGTTTCCTCAAACATTTTTCTTTTTAAGTCTTTCATTTTCTTGAATAGTCATAGTAAGGGTGTTTAAAGGAATCTTCAGAAATTCTAAGACTGACCAATGTGTCACTTGAAGTTAGCTCAAGCGGTTGGGTGTTTACTTTGTTAACGTAAAGGTTCAGGCTCGACTCTTCCTGTAACAAAAAAGACTGATCAATCTAGTTCTGGCCGGACATAACATTCTTGTTCATTGTTCTTCGTTCTCTCTCTCTCTCTCTCTCTCTTTAGTTTTTCCTTCATCTTTTTTCTTTTATTCATTGCTGTTTAATTCCCAACAATATTAAGATTCTTCCACAGATGATCTTTTTTCTTACCAGCTTAGTTTTGTTCCTGTTCTGGTGTTTATTTTTCTTACCAACTTTTTTTTTGTTTTAACTTTGCCTCCGACATGATTTCAGAAGATTGATGCTGAATATGTTAGTGAAATATTTCATGCTTTTTTTTTGTGGATAAAAGCCGTTTTTTTTTTGGTTGCAGATAAAGATGCCACAAGAAACCAACAATTATGGATCAATCTTCACCTCTCCTTGCAAGAACTTGAGAGTATCAAAGGGTTTGATTAGTAATAATGACACTTGTTACAATGAAGAGATAATCAATGATTATGAATTAGCTCAGAGAAAAGCTGAAGAAGCAGGTAATTAATTATATTAGCATTATATATATATTTTTGTCTTAACCACGATTGACTTAGATACCAAGTTTGTTTTCCGGTTCATGTCTACCCGATTAATTCTTGTTTGCTCTGAGAGACTTGAAAATTGGCCGGAATTTTGCATTAAATATTGTCTTCCTCACTATTTGGACTATAAACATACTTTCACAACCACCACCAACCACTCCCAAGTTCCCAACCTCCATCACCCTCCTGCAACTCTTCACCTTAAACTTAATTGAACAAACATATTGATATAGACAAATCATTAAAACGTGTTATTTTTATACTTAAATATGATTTTTCATGTATAATTCATTTTTGGATTTCTTTAATTGTTTGTACATTATTCCCCTTCAATTAGTACTTTTTTTATATTTTGTGTGAGGAAAAGTTAGATGACAGATTATTATGTAGCACATCATGATGCTGCTGAAAATGCGGATAATTTAATAGTTTTGAACTCTTTTTCTTCAACTAATGTTAAGATGGGTCCAATTTTTCCCTATTTATCTCTCCTAGCCGAAAGAGGCTCAAGATTAGTGTTTAATAGTGAAACGTTTTCTGATTTTGTGGACATTGACCTCTTCTTTAAAGGGTGTAGGGAATAGAACATTGCCTCTAATGATGAACGTATATATAAAACAAAATCGTCTTCAACATTAAAGGATTGAGGCTTCGAGTACGTGTCAAGTGCGTTTACAATATCAATGCTTAATCTGAATGCTTCTAAAACAAGCTTTACTTTAAATATTTTGGATTGAGAAACTAATGATGTTGAATTACAGCATTATCTATCAAAAGTTGAAATAAGAACTATTGTTTTCGCCAACCACACTTTAGAATTATGTGAGTAGGCATTGGTTAGTAAATGGTTTGTGGGTCAGTGCCAATGAAGAGAAAATACAGTCCCTGCCTTTTCCCAAACACAATAATAATAATGGAAGCCAGGTTGGTGAGGCTTTTAGAAAATTTGCAACTTTGTCTATGCCACCAGATTTTTTTTTTCAATAAAGATGGTTGAAACAAACTAACTGGAGTCCAAAAATTATTTTAGGAACAACAAATTTAAAATAATTTATAATGTACTATTACACTTATAGTCTAATGATATTGAAATCATCTCGGGCTTCAAATCCAGTTAGATCCAAATGAATAAGGCACAGACAATAAGAGTTGGTCAAAAGATTGTAGTGCTTATTAACCCAGAAAATGTTTTCGTTCATTTCAATTCACTGTAATTTTTTTGAAAGAAAGTATAATAATTTCAACTGGAGATTTAGCATTACATTTGCTTTAATAATGGCCGTGGTAAATGACCAATTTGAGTTAAAAATTGATACTCCTTCCGTCCTGAATTGATAGGATGGTTTTAGAATTGAAAGTGTTATGTTTTGCAGCTTCAAGGAGGTACCAAGCTGCAGAGTGGCTGAGGCAGATGGACCGGGGGGCATCTGCAACACTGCCTAGAGAGCCCTCTGAGGAAGAGTTCTGTCTTGCCCTAAGAAATGGTCTCATTCTGTGCAATGTTCTTAACAAAGTCAATCCTGGAGCCGTTCTTAAGGTACTAGTTCCTTGGATCACGCCTACATTTCAATTTTTATTTTGAGTAAATCACTCAGATTCGAGTTAGGCAGGACCCGACCAAGTAGTAACGATTTTTAAAGTTTTTTCGTACCAGACTCGAATATGTGACTACCTTGTTAAGAGAGAAAGAGCCTATAGCGCTCCACCTCAACCCATTTTTATGATTTTGGTGTCATATAATAGTGAAGAGGTCTTGTTTGTTAATTCTGTTGGCATGAAATGGCATTTTTTTCCATTGTTTGAAATCAAAATAGGTGGTGGAAAATCCAATTATTACAGTGCAGTCAACAGAGCTAGCTGCACAGTCTGCAATTCAGTATTTTGAGAACATGAGGAATTTTTTGGTGGCTGTTAAAGATATGAAGCTTTTGACTTTTGAAGCTTCTGATTTGGAGAAGGTTCGTACAACATACTTCTGTGCTTTCAGAAACTGTAATTCTCATATTACTTTTGTTGTCACAAATGCACCTGCCTCGACGTGAGCCCTGCACCTGGGTGGCCTTAAGAGCTTCTATAAGTTTGGTTGTTGTTAATAACAATCCTTGAGTATGTTTTAATATTTCCATTGTGTTTGTTATGAATATCCATTGTTTCATCTCTTTGAAATCACAGGGAGGCTCCTCAAGTAAGGTTGTAGACTGCATTCTGTGTCTGAAGGGATATTATGAGTGGAAACAAGCTGGTGGAATTGGGATATGGAGATATGGAGGGCTTGTGAAGATTGTTAACTTGCCAAAAGAATCACCACCTTCTATGATCAGCAATGAAAGTACGGATGGCTCAGTCGATGAGTCTGAGTCGTCACAGTATGAACAGCTGTTTGATTTCCTTCATCTGTCTAATGAGGTTTCAATTGAAGAATCCAAAACTTCCAATGCACTATCTTTTCTCTTTGATCATTTTGGATTAGTACTTCTACAAGCTTACCTTAAGGAGACTAATGGAATTGAAGAACTGCCTTTTAATGCAATGGTAGGTAAGACCCTTTTAAATTTATTTTCTGTAAACATGGAAAGTATTTTCTGGAATCCAACACGCAAATCGAAGCATTATATGTAGCTTCTGAAGTTCAGTTCTTTGTTTTTGTTGAGCTGCAATTGCAGGTAATTGATACTTTGCTCGGCCAGGTAGTCAAGGATTTCTCAGCGTTGCTTGTTTCTCAGGGCACACAGGTAACAATGAGTCTGTTTTGTTTCTCCATTTATGAGAGAAAATGCTTCCAAAGAATTGATGTTTCAGTATTTCATACTTCTTACAAACCTTTGACGCCTTTAGTATTATCATTTTTATCTGAAATGCACAGTTAGCACTGTTTCTGAAGAAAATACTGAGAGGTGATATTGGTTCCCTGTCAAAGGCTGAATTTATAGAAGCCATTTCACAATATCTTAAGCAGAGAGCCAATTTAGCATCAAGTGATTTCTCCAAGTTTTGTGTCTGTGGTGGAAAACGAGAAGTTATTCGGCACAGTTTCAGCAACTCTTCCAATGCAGATCAAATTAATCTTCATCAGAAACAAATTCAGGTTTTACCAAAATTTACTTTTAAACTGCTGCTATGATCATTCCTCAATGGCATGGTCTAAACAACATGTACACACAACTAAATATTGCTTGCTCTAATTAATGGGAGAGATTGTTGTTTTCAGGATATAAGATTGTATTACAAGGACTTGAAAGAAGAAGTCCAACATATTCAGGAAGAATGGGAAGAAGAAGTTAGTAGACTCGGTGAGGATTTACGATTCTGACATTATGATATGTTGCAGTGAGTTGTGCAATGATGCAGAAGATATGTTTTTGACATCAGAAATAATTTTTGAATTTTATTGCTTCAGAGGGTCATATCAAGAATCTGGAAGTAGCATCTTCTTCCTACCATAAAGTTCTAGAGGAAAATCGCCAGCTTTACAATCAGGTCCAGGACCTGAAAGGTTGAAATTATAGTTATGCATTTTCTTTCAAGTTCTGCATTTTTATGATACAGAGAAATGACATATGTTATTGAGCAGGAACAATTAGGGTCTATTGTAGAGTGAGGCCTTTCCTGTCAGGGCAATCAAATAATCAGTCAACAGTTGATTACATCGGCGAAAATGGAAATATCATGATCGGCAATCCTCTTAAGCATGGAAAAGATGCTAGAAAGGTCTTTTCCTTCAATAAAGTGTTCGGTACAAATGTTACACAAGGTAAGACCTCCTTTTTGTTTGAGAATATCAGCCAAAAACCAGAAGCTACATGACCTGCAATGTCATCAACATGGCTATCTATACTTAGT
>CAODLS011539155.1:0-11691 GCA_948243855.1 Flueggea neowawraea
GAGTGAAAGGGTATTTCGGTCCGAATTGTTAAGGATGGTTTTGGACTTTTTATTGTTGTTTGTATGAAAATGATGATAGCTGCAAGATTCTGGGAATGTTTTGGATTGATTAGAATGATTAAAAATGTTGGATTATGCTTGCTACGAGTTTTGTTGTTGAAAGGGACGTTTTGGTGTGGATTGTAAATGAAAGGGACTAAAAACATAATTTTGCAAGGTTCTGTAGATTCTGAGGACTAGACTGGATGTTTTACATGATTGGGTCAGAATTATCATTTTAGAAAATAGAAACCCATATTTGTTATTTTAAGAAGTTAGAAGATAGATTTGTAATTTTAGAAAATTGGAGGTTTTATTTATAAATTTAAAATACTTAGAGGACTAATTTGTAAATTCTAAAAAGTTTGGGGACTAATCCATAATTTTTTGAGCTCTTAGGGACTAAATGATAATTTTACATAAGTTGGGGACTAAACTATAATTTTACTTAGATTTTGATTTTCGAGGCGAGAGGTATAGATCTTCAACAAAAAAAATTTCAACGTCGAGTGAGTGTCTGCATCTGTATTTGCATATCTTGCATATTGGTACTGCCACAGTACCAGCGTCATATCTTTAATTCTGTTATGATAATTGTTTTAGCTCTGTGTTCGGGTCAGCCAACCACCAGTGATGCGTGACTAGGCCATTCAGCTTGGATGTCCAGGTGAGTGGAATGGCATCTTCAGACACATAAGTTGTGTCTTCTAAACTTTATATGTTTTTCCTATGTTTGGCTTTATTCTGAAATTTAGAATAATTAATGGTTTGGTTAAATTAATAATCCGGCTTATGTAATTATTAATATTCAGTCTTTGTTTTTGTTATTTAATATTTATATATATATAATATATAAACATTTTCTGCAAAATAATCTCTGTTGTACATGTTCGTCTGCCATATATGGTAACATATTTACTTTGATATACTTACGTGAAAATATTATGTTGTGAAAATCAATTTTTGGGAATTATTTATGATTTCTGAAATAAAAATCATGTTTTGTTATTTATTGTAATTTCCATAATAAACACTCCGTTTTGGATTTCAAAATATTTTCTGTAACGAATATTTTGTCTGATAATAATCGCTCCGTTTGAATCTAGAGAATATTTTCTATTAATAAATATTTTATTCTAAAATAAATGTATTTTCTGTGATAAATGTTTTTCCATGGAATAAGTAAAGTTTGTGTACTAAGCATTCCCCGTAATGGATATTTTTGTTTGAAAGTTGGTATGAATTTCATAAATGGTTTGTATACCTCGTATGTTGTTTGTTTTTGTGGATTTTTTTTAGAAATAAAGGTTTCTTGTTTTGGCTATATTCTTATTGGAATAATAAGGATATGTTGTTGGATTTCTGCAATTGGTATTACATGTTATGATAGTGGTGTTGTAATATCCCGTCAAATTCTGACATAGGTCTCTGTAGTTCTGTTCATCTCCGATCCTATCCTTGCGATTCAGAGATGTTGTTTACGTGTTGGTGGTATTGGAGAATCCTTTTTGAGTGAAAGAGTTTGGAGTTACTCGAGTAACTCGTGAGTTACTCGGGTAAGGTTGGAGAGTTACTCGTTTAGATTTTAGTGCTACTCGAGTGGTCGGGGTCGGGTTCGTGCTTCATGTGTTATGGGATCTAGAGTTACTCGAGTAAGCCTTGGACTTACTCGAGTGAGCATGATCTAAATTCCGTTCTAAAGCTAGACTTACTCGAGTAAGCTTTGCACTTAATCCGGTGAGCGGGGTTTAGATGTTCATTTGGGAGAATAATTACTCAAGTAACATTCTGAGTTACTTGAGTAAGTCCTGAATTAACATAAATATTTAGCAAAACACTTCATTTTTCCTTCTTGATCTATTTAATGCCCTCACCCGACCTTGCTTCTTCATTTACTTCTTCCAACAACCACATTTACTCTGAAATCCGTCCATCTTCCTCTTCATTGTCTACCATTGATTCCTTGAGGTAAGATCTATCTTTTTTCCATTATTGTTGCTCTCTTTTTCTCTTTGTATGCATCCTTTTGTTGGACATTTTGGGGAGTGACGGCTAGAACTAGGGTTTGGATTTGAGATGTCTTCTTGGTGTTTCTGATGGAAATGGGTGTTAGAGTTAATGAAATCAGGGCTTTGGGAGTCTAGAAACACCTAGATTAACTCTGAAATCATGAGAATCGAAGGTGTTCATAAATTGGTATGAACCAATTCTGGTTTGAGCGATTTCGAGTTGCATTGTTGTATTGGTGTATAGAATAATGTTCTATAGGTAATTTAGGAGCAATGTGGGTGATTGGTATCATTTTTAATTGGTTGAATCGTGTTTGGAGATTTTCAGAGAATTCTGGGCAGGGAATCACTCAAGTAAGTCATGAACTTACTCGAGTGAACCCAAGATGGAATTGCTCGAGGAAGACTTTTCTTACTCGAGTAATCCAAGGAGCAGTTACTCGAGTAAGCTCTCATTTTACTCAAGCAATCCATGGTGTCGAGCACCAAGCTTGTATCTTTTCTTATTTGGTGATTTATAAGAGTTAGGGATCTTATTTGATGATTTTGACTACTTGGAGGACTAGTAGAACTCTTTGAGGACTAAGTTGGAAATTTTGGAAAGTGTGAGGATTAAAATGTAATGTTACATGGGTCGAGGACCTACCAATAATTTTGTGTAGATTCCGGATTTTGGGCTGAGAGTTATAAATTCTCTTTCGAGCTAGGTTTTTTGTGACCTCGAGAGTTAGCATCTGCATATGCATATCTTGCATTTGGTACCGCCACGGTACCAACATCATTTTTCTAATATCTATTATGGATGTATCTGTTCCAGCTTCCTGTTTCTGCTAGCACAATCAGCCACTGAGTGGGCTTGACTGGATTGTCAGCTTTGGTCACCAGGTGAGTGAAATGGCAGCTTCAGACACATAGGTTGTGTCTTCCTACTTATATAGTTTTTGTTGTATCAGTATATGACATCAAATCTGAAAAAAAAAGTATTTGGCTAATTATTAATCAGATTTATTTTGTGAGTGGCGGAGAAAGTGAAGAAGAAGGAAAAAAATGGAGAAGAGAAAGAAACTCTGCTAATATATATGTTGGTATATATATATATATGTTTTTTTTAAAATATGGAAATATGCTCTGCATGAATGTCTGTTATATTATGTTATATAATATATTACTTTGAGATTTGGGACACTAGTGATGAGGTACGTAACCTTTGATATATCAATGCTCTGTCAAGACCCTAGTTATTGGGGTAAAGGGGTGATGGTATATCCATCCAGATACATGATTTGTTAAGTCTTGTGGCGGAGTCCACAATACTATTATGTTCATTCTGCTCTAGTCCCATACTCTTACTCTGTTTTATATATATATATATATATATATTCTAATACTGTCTGAATGCATGTTGTCTGCTCTGAATGTGAACGTTTTCATAAAACATTTTCTGAAAACTATTAGATATTTAGTGTGTATACATATTATATGAGTATATACGTGTGCGGTATCTTTTGAAATAGTTTTCAAAACTGTCTTTATGAGGCACGCATGAGGCAATCTGAAGTGATATTTCCTCTTTAGGCCCTGACCCCCATTTTATTTATGTCTATCTTCTTTGTTTGTCTTACAGATATATTTTGGCGCTCAACATATGTTCGACATCTTGTCACCAGTGAGGCATCCCTTGCTATTCAGTGAGTGCGATCGTTTGGGCTCTACTTTTGTATTTTTCTACTAAGAGTTCCATACCAGGTTGTTATTGGGATACTGGGATATAGTTTTTGTATTTTGGATATCATTTTCACTGACTAACGATTATGTTATTTTAATAGTATTATATCAATAATATTTTCTTATATATCATATTTTATTAAATAAATATTTTGATAAATGAATGTTTAAGTAGAATATATGTATCTCGGAGGCTTGTGCGAGATGAGCTGAGCTTCCATAGACAGTTCACCTTGTACACCGGTCACTTGCCCCACTCGGGTCGTGACAGGTGCATACACTAGTATATGTTTGATTCTGCACTTTGAATTTTTGCAATATTATAGGCTAATTATTCTAACTCGGGACACCTTTGTTGCAGGGATAAACGTAACATTTGGTGTACCAATGTGAAGACTAAGTTACCATGGTAGGTGGTAACCCGTGTATCTAGCTAACACATGTAAACTATATGTTTCGAGGGGCAAAGTCCACGCATATTTTGGTGGCAGAGTCCACATACGATCTAGTGGCGGAGTCTCCGAATATTGGATTTGACACTGGTCCCCCGTCAGGTTATTTGGTGTTATATTTTTTTTTTTGAAAAATAATAAAATTGGTGAGACTGTATTGTTGTTCATTCTCCCATAGTATATTGTTTTGTAGTTTGACAGGGTAAATTTGCTAAGCACGTGGACTACAACGTTCGCGGATTTGCTTGAGATCAGTTTCTGTTTATCACAGCTTTGAGACCCTTAGGGTGGGCGGTGTACTATTTTAAGCCCCTAAGACTGTCAGATGCTAGCCCTTTTAAGTTGGCTATCATTTGGACTCTTAAGGTTGCTAGTTTTTTTATCTGATCTAGTCAGTTTGTAATATAATATGAGTGTATGATCAATGCTTATCAGCTCTGCTTATCATCCGGTGTGATATCTACATTGTACGATTATCGATTTTTGATAACGATTTATTTTGGGTCAAACGGTAATGTTTGCACAAATACATGCTAAGCATTTCTTCTTGTTTTATGATACACGTCAATTAAATAAAATGTTTGTATGTCTGTTGTTTGCTTTGGATGCGAACGGTTTCGAAATGAATTTTGAATCTATTATTCTGTATTTAGCGTGTATACGTATATACACTTATATCTACATGCTAAGTTTTTTAAACATTTTCAAAACGATTTTTGTGAGGCTTGGAATCGATATGGAATGTCATTTCCTCACTATGGATTCTTACCCCTTTTTTCTCTGTTTCTTGTCTATTTTCCTTTCTTATTTTCACAGGTTCTCTTTTGGCAATCGACGACTGTTTGGTATCTTATACCTAGTGAGGTGTTCCACTTGACAGTGAGTGCCATTTTGATTTGGGCTATCGAGGTATGATCGGTTCTTTACTTTATCTTACCTCAAGTAAACCGGATATTAAGCATAGTATGTGTTTATTTGCTAGATTTCAAGCATGCCCTACAGATTCTCATTTGATTACGGTTAAGCGTATTTTTCTTTATCTCATTGACACTCGTAATGTTGGTTTATGGTACCTTAAATGTGATAATTTTGATGTTGTTGGTTATTCGTATGTGTATTATGGTGGTAATCAATTAGATAGAAAGCGCACATCCGAAAGAGGTCAATTTTTAGGATATGCATTAGTATCGTGGTTTTCTAAAAAGCAAAATTGTGTTTCGCTATCTATTGTCGAATCCAAATATGTGGCAATGGGTAGTTGTTGTGCACAAATTCTTTGGATTAAACATCAATTACAGGACTATGGTATCATGATTTCGAAAATTCCTATTAAATGTAATAACACTAGTGCCATTAATATTTAAAATATTCTCATCCAACATTCTAGAACCAAGCATATAGACATTAGACATCACTTCATTCATGATCATATGGTGAATGGTAATATTGTGTTTGAATTTGTTAGAACCGAATATCAAACAACGGATATTTTTACAAAACCTTTGGATGGTCAAAATTTTTCTTCAATTCATAGAAGACTTGGCATGATTGAATTATGTATTTAAATGTTGTATTTGTTTGATTCATTTTCATTCGTTCGCATTTAAATGTTCCACATTTTTCCATGGTTATATCTATTGGTATGGTGGCAAAGTATTGGTGATCGATATTTAATGAAAATTGAAGATATGGGATGTGATAGTGGTTTACTCGAGTTAAGGAATGTGTTATGCGAGCTATTGGAATGAACTTAGTTGCAGTAGGTGATTTCATAAAATGTAACTCGAGTTGTATGGGGATTGAACAACTCGAGTAAGCATAATGAGTAACTCGAATTGAAAGAGGGTCAAACAACTCGAGTTAGATGGGTTATGTAACTCGAGTTAAACATGGTATGTATAACTTGAGTAGGGGGGGTTATAACTCGAGTTAAATATGGTTTCAGCGTGTTTTAAATTACGATCCATAATAGAACCCACATTTCCTTTCAAAACCCACAGTTCCTCTCTTCCTTCTTTCTCTCTAACTCGAGTTGTTTCCAACCAAAATTGAACAAAACCCATCATTTTCAACAAATTTTGACCTCAACCAACATCATTTCACTACTTGATTCATCCACTTAAAAATAGTGCATCTGCCCAAACTGAACCCTAGATTTCAGTTTGTGAAAAATGCCTCCAAGAACGAAATACATAGCCAGAAAGGGTCGCTATCCAGTTCAGGAACAAAGTGCTAACTCAGCTACACCTTCTCCTCCTCCTTTGCACCGAAAAACTGCCAAAAAATGCCCAAGAATGGAGTGAACAACCACTATCGGACAGAGCTCTTAGGCACCAACAAAATGTTTGCCACTTAATGATAGGTTCAGCTCTCGTGCTACGCAAAAGGTTTAGCATAAGGTAATCAAACACGAACAACTCTTGCCTTCAATGATTTTTGACTATGAATCTTTGAGAAATGCGGGTTCTGACTTGGAGGAATTCTTTCGGCCATTAGGTATTAGTAACTTTTTGAGCTATAAAAATGTGATTTATGAAGAGTTGGTGAAGGAATTTTATGCTAATATGGATGAAGTTAAATGACTTGCTGAACAAGGCATTGTTCTTCATACTAATGTATGTGGTAAAGGATTTATTATTTCAGAGAGTGTTTTGTGAAACTTGGTTGGTATTCCAGAAGGTAGGGTTGTGCCTACTGAGTTATCTCCTATTGAGGATAAGTTGGAGGACAGTGATTATGAGATAGATGAACAAAATATCCTTGGTGAAGAGTTTTGGATTTAGAAGGTAATTGAGTATTTGAAGTCCCAATATGTAGTTGAAGTTGGTTTGGAGATTGAGCTTGAAGCTACTGATCTTCCTGATGATTTGCGTATGATTCACTATGCCGTCGACCGAAGTATCACACCAAAAAAGGACACTCAAAATCATACTTTGGATGTTGAAATTCTATGGCATGTCATTAAACACACTCACATCAAATTTCCAACTCTAATTACTAAACTGATGAGATATAAGTGGAAGCAATTCTATAACAAAATTATGAACAGAGCCGAAGGAAAGATGGATTTTCACATCAGTACCAAGATTCTTGAAGCACAAGGCTTTGATCTATGGCGGTATAAATCTCAAGAAGTGTCACATTCTTGGATTTTCAACAAGTCAAAGTTGGGAAAATCTCGAATGATAAAAACAGTGAATCGCGGGTGGATTTTTGGACCCCATGTGAGGATGGTTTCAGATGTCTTAGCTTTCTCGAAGGATACATATCGTGTTCCTCCACCAATTGATCACACTCTTAATGGTTCAATGTAATATCCTGAATTTTTGAGAATTTTATTTTGGCAATGTTCCCATTTAATTTGGAAAATGATATTTAATATCTTGTATTTTTTTATTAATTTTTGGTAATTTTTCTAATTATTTTGGAAAATGATTTTTAAGTTGGAAAATTAAATTTTATTTTTTAAATATTAATTGGGTGATTAATAAATTTTTTGGAAGTAATTAAGTTGATTAATTAAGTGGAAAGTTATTAAAATAGAAAGAAAAAAAAATATAGCATTGCAGAGAACTACAGGTCGTCTGGCCTCTTTTCGCCAATTTGATGAAGTTGCAAGTGGTTTCCTATGGTGGGTGTTGTTGTCCATGCTCGTTATATGTCGTTCATGGGTGTGCCGCTGGAAAAAAAAAAGACAAAAAACGGCGTCATTTCTGTGTCTCTCGGTCAGCACTTCTCAAGTCGAAACGGCACCGTTTTGTGACCTCTGTTTTCTTCTTCTCTTCGTTTCTCCTCACTTTCACTCTTCGTTCCCCCTTTCTTCACCCACAAATTCGAGTCTCTCCACCTACCATTCGTTCCTCTCATCAATCAAGGTAAGAGTATGAATCTAGGTTGTTCATTTCCTTCCATTTCTTGCTCTTTTTGCCGTTTCAAATTGTTAAATGAAATGGGTTTGTGGTATTTTGATGCTTATGAGCTGGGGAAAATGTATATATAAGGTGAGGATGGTGGATGATGATTTATTTGAAATGGGTCATTACGGTCTAAATTTTGGAGGACAGATTTGGAAGGTTTTTGATGTTTTGGATGGAAACCAAGGTTTGATTTGAGTTACAGGGAGTGTATAGGGTTGACTGGAATCGTTGAAAATGTTGGGTTCCGCTCGGTTCGGGATTTAGGATGATTTAGTGTGATTTTGAACCGAAAAGACTAATTCCCTAGTTTGCCATATTCTAAATATTTTGGGACTGAACTTGATATTTTGAATAATAGACCAAAGCTGATATTTGACATTCAGGGAAAAAATTATAATTTTTGATAAATAGAGTGCCAGATTTGTAATTTCAATAAATTGAGGAATTAAATAATAATTTTAAATACTTAGAGGACTAATTTATAAATTCTGAAAACTTTGGGGACTAAAGTATAATTTTCCGACGTCTTGGGACTAACTGGTAATTTTATATAAGTCGGGGATTGAACTGTAATTTTACGTAGATTCCATTTTTCGAGGTCTTAGCGATAAATCTTTGACCAAATTAGTTTTTTGATGTCGAGTGAGTATCTGTATCTATATTTGCATTTTATACATTTTTGTAATGTCACAATTACCATATATGATATCTGTTGTAATAATTATGTAGTCTGTTCTATTTGATTTCCGAGGCGACAAACCATTCATTGTTGGACCGCGATTGGATTATTTGCTTGGCGTCTAGATTAGTTTGGTAGCACTTTAGACACGTAGGTTGTGTTATCTAATTTCCGTATAAGTTTTTGTTGTGTGGAACATGATATGAAATTTGGAATAATTAAAGAATTGGAATTCCTAAAATTTGGTATACGTGAAAACCTCTGTTGTGGAAACTCGATTTTCTTTAAAAATATTTTTATTTTTTGAAATAAATATTAGGTTAATATTTATGGTGATTTCTAAAATGAACATTTTGGTTTTGAGAATATATTTTGGAGCGAATATTTTGTTTGAAATAAGTTTTTTTCTGAGAACTAAATATTTTTTTAATAAATATTTCGTTTGAAAGTTTGTTATTAGTTTTTGGAGAAATGATAAGTTTGTTTCTGTATGTTATCTGTTTGAGCATTTTGAATAAAATATATTTTACAATGTTTCATAAAATATTTGTCTGGGACACCTAGCTACAAGATAGCGTAGCCTTAATACACCAGGGTTATATCATTTGCTTGTGTGGCTTATCTCTGCCTAAGTGGCTATTACCGAGTTCAGTTAACTCGATGAACATGTCTCCATCAGAAAATGTTTTTAAGCTACCTTTGAAAATATTTTGAAATTTATTCTAAAAATACTTCGGTGTTAACTCTGAAAATATTTTGGTTTTTATTTTTGAAGATACTTCGGTATTACATTTTGAAAATAAATTTGAAATGCATCTTTGAAATAAATTGGGTATTTATCTCTGAAAGTATTTGAGTACTTTTTCTCTAAAATGTTTTTGAAAGTGAACGTGAATTTTGGAAAATATTTGAAAGGAAAATACTTTGACTATTTTGGATTGGAGAAAATTAAATATGTTATTTAATTCCTTTATCTAATAAATTCAGTAATTGTTTGTTGTCTGCTCTGTATGTTAAAGGGATTGCAAAGCGGATTTTGAACTAAGGTATATATATATATATATGAAATTATTTGTGTATATACGTGCATGTGGTAGTTTTTAAAATGTTTTCAAAACCTTTTTGAGGAGTCTGTGCTGCTCTGTTGTCTTATCGGTTCACTAGAGAATCTTACCCCTTTTATTTTTCTTGTTTTTGTTCTACTTCAGTTTTCAGGTGATCTTGATAGCGGTCGTTTTATTCTTCCGGGCTCAGTGAGTGCTCTATTGTTCGGGCCAAGTTTTTGTTATTTTAGTTGCTTCACACAGAGTAGTGGGTTATGGCTTGTATTTGATGAATAATATTTAATGGTTTTACTTAAATTACTTATTTAGTATTTTGATATTATAATTATATTTTAATTATATTTGGTAATATTATTTTTGAAAAACTTATCTTTGTTATTTTTTTAACATGGTAAATAAGCCGACTAAAAATACGAATCTGGGTAGTTTTTGTTTTCCGAGCCCTTTGCGAGATAGGTCGAGCTTCCATAGACGGTTCGCCTCGTACGCTGGTCGCGGCCAGACTTTGGGCTTCGTATTGTCTGGGTCCTTTGTGGAGCTTAGGTATTCTTGATTGAGTCAGCTTAATTTGTCCCTGTATATCTCTCTGAGTATTTGTTTTGGTATTCTCTTCTAAGTATTTTCATTGGTACTGTGGCAATAAATGCATTTGACATATGCATAAATTTCATTTATTTGTTGTCTGTAGTTATGCTTCGACATAATAGAAGACATAGTGAGGCCTCTAGGCATCGATCAGTCGAGGCCGCCAGTCAGTCAGCAGCTGGTCAGCATGGATCCCGTAATGTACCAATGGTGTCACATGTTGGGTTTCTTATGCGAATAAACATCTAATATGCGGAGCAAAAAAATAATAATATCACACAAGAAACATCTAAGAACACTGTATGTAATCATAAATTAATAAAAGGCGGCCGAATATATATACATTTGTTAGCCAAATTGCTTTTCTCTGAAAGCTGGAATTGCCAAATTGTTTCCTTTGATTTGTGTTGAGCCGAATGCTATTGACAATAAGAACTGTCAAAGGACGACTCCCCTCTACTCTCTCACATACACAAGATCATTGATTAGGCTAATGTCTGCTAGAACTTCTTTTAGAATCTCTATTCTAAAACTCACAAATAATTTTCTCTCTTTTCTTTGTGGCTCTCACTAATTCAGCCAAGCCATGAAAGAATAGCAAGGAGTGCACCCTATTTATAGGCATATGAGGAGACCTAAATAGGTGCATAAAAGAATCTGAAATTCCCTCCTTGACCTTGCAAAATTTGGCCCTCATCCTATTCAAGCAATAGAGTGCCGAATTTGCTTTCCTAGTCTCACTAGGTTTGTCTTCCTTGTCCCACAAGAATATTCACTTCCTAATTAATTTTGTCACATACAAATTAGGGTTTTATTTTCCTTGTCAAACAAGAATAAAACTCTTAATTAGTCATGGACTCCTAATTAGTTAGTGCATGTGTTGAATTCATCCTTGTCAAACAAGGAAAGCGACTCCTAAAAAATAGGAGATGTGCTGTGTACCGAATTTCTTCCTTCTAATTAGGATGAGTGTGCCGAATTTTCTCACTCCTAATTAGGTTAGGTTGTGTAGAAATTCTAATGAGTTTGATTAATGTTATGGAGCTTTTAATTATATGATACATTATCATTTAATAAACCACTCATATTGGTCGAATTATGTCACACCTAATTAAATACCCATAACCCTAATAACTAGTGATTTATATTAAAAGCCCATTACATTAATGGACTATGTATTAAATCTTATTTAACACATAAATTATAAAACCCTGAATTATT
>CAODLS011539225.1:0-16862 GCA_948243855.1 Flueggea neowawraea
CTGAGCTCCCCAATGATAGCTCTTCACACATTTCAGTAGAATTGGCTCTTTGCGTTTTTCAGTGGCGATAATAACGAAGGTGGCAATGGGGATGAATCATAACCATCCTTTTTTAACTGGCAAATAAGAGAGAGAGAGAGAGATGTGGTGTTTCTAGTAATGGTCAGAGTGGAGGAGCTAGGAAACCTCAGTCAATGGCGTGTAAAACCTTAGCTGCTAGGGCTGCAAATGGCTCGTCTTGATAAAAACTCGTTCATGACTCGGCTCATGACTCGACTTTATAATAAATGTGCCGAGCTTGAACAATTTTTTAAGCTCGACTTGATAAACGAGCCTAGCTTAAACACCAAAAAGCTCAGCTCTAAAAGCTCGCAAATAAGCTCATTTGTGTGTTCGTGAACATGCTCGTTTGTGTGTTAATGAATAGGCTTATGAATAGGCTCATTTGTTAATGGAAACTCCTTACGCATACAAGAGAGGCATTACGTATGTAACAAGTATGTTATATATGTAAGAGTGCACAAGAATGGAAACAAAAGCTACTCGATTGCTCTGGACCAAAATTTATGTACGTAAAGAATGGATTATGTATCCAAGATAATGGTTACGTATGCAACGAACACATTACGTACGTAAAAGAATCAAGAAAAAAATGCCATCTGAACATTGTGCCGAAACTATGTATTTTTTACTCAATAATAATGAAACAAAATGCTCTGATTCTCCGCTTTGTTCTTCAGTTCACACAAGCCAAATTTCCTAATCGGAACAAACCTTAAAATCGCTCACTTTATCTATGCTTTATACCTCTCCTCTGTCAATCTTGACGCTTTTTGCCTCTCCTCTCTCAATCGTCAACGCTATCTCTCTCTCTTGACGCTCTTTCTCTCTCGCCTTTGTCACGACCCATAACCGAGACATGTGACCGGCATACGAATCGGACCGTCTGTGGAAGCCCAGTCCAGCTTGCACAAACCTCAATGATACAGAAACCATACTAACCATCCATTTTACATTTTTAATAAAATCATTTATAAGAAAATCATATATATATAAAATAGCAAATATGTCAAGTGACAAAAATATATACAAAATCGATAAAAGTACCCCCAAAAGGAGCAACGGACAACATAACCCAATAGTATATCAATGAGGAGCTCTAAAACAAAGACGTAGCCCAATGAATAACTACGTCGTTCCCAGCCAACATACTTTGATCATCCTCGTGTCCCAGATGACGTACGTTGTACCTCTACAACATACGTTATGCTACTTTTCCAGATAACGTACATCTTCCTCAACGTACAACATACGTTGTTCACTCTCCCATTACATACTCGACCTTTCACTCTTCCCCACGTGCATCGGACCTCCCTCGAGGTTCGATAACACCTAATCCTTGACAAAATACGTCCGATTATCCTCAATATCAAATCGAACTCGGTCAGAAATCTACAGGATTCCTAACCAGAATGGGCAGAATGTTAAATACTCCCCCCTCAAAAGAAATTTGTCCTCAAATTTTGAAACAGAATAACTCAAAACTGAAATCAACTCTAGATCTCCAAAATAACCTAAACCAAGGTCTAGGTTATCCGCCTCAAAGCATAGACAGTGTATAACCCACACTCAGTCTACGTACTAGTATGAAACATGATGATGTAAAAATGAATATGACATGCAAAAATACAAATGAACACACTGACCTACGAATCAGCTGCATCGAACAAATGCTGATATTTGCGCCGCATCTCGTCTCCGGCCTCCCAAGTGGCCTCCTCAACAGAAGATGCTTCCATATCACTTTCACTGAAGTAATCTCCTTGTTCTGCAACCTCTTAACTTGTTGATTGACAATCCTCACGGGATCCTTATCATAAGATAAGTCGGATCGGACCTCCACAGACTGAGATGTCAGAACATGAGATGGATCAGGAACATACTTCCTCAAAAGTGATATATGGAACACAGGATGAACAGAAGCAAACTGAGGCGACAATGCCAACTCATACACCACGGGCCCAACACAGCCTATGACTTCAAACGGACCAATGTATCTCGGGCTCAAATTTCCCTTCTTTCCAAATCTCATGACACCCTTCATTGGTGACACCTTGAGAAATATATGGTCTCCAACCTCAAACTCTAAATGTTTATGCTTTGGGTCAGCGTAACTCTTCTGACGACTGTGAGCAGTTTGGATCCTCTGCTGGATCAGTCTCACTTTCTCCTTCATCTCCAAAATTAGATCTAGCCCTAGAGGCTCTCTCTTACCATCCTCGGCCAAACATAAGAGAGATCTACACTTTCTCCCGCACAAAGCCTCGTAAGGCGCCATCTCAATACTCGAATGATATGAATTATTGTACGCAAACTCTAACAATGGCAAGTGAGAATCCCAACTCCCACCAAAATCAACAGCGGACGCTCTCAACATATCCTCCAGAGTCTAAATTGTACGCTCGGACTGACCATCGATCTACGGGTGAAATGTTGTACTAAAGTCCAATCGAGTACCTAACTCCTCCTGCAGTTTATGCCAAAATTGCGAAGTAAATTGTGGTCCTCTGTCAGACACTATAGAAACTGGCACATCGTACAGACATACAATCCGATTGAAGTAGATCTTCGCCAATCGTGCCGCTCCATAAGTCATCTTCACAGGTAGAAAATGTACTGACTTCGCCAATCGGTCCACAATCACCCAAATGGAGTCATAACCGAAAAATGTCCTCGGTAACTCCAGAAGTGGCAGCTGCTACATCAGCCCAGAAATACACTGGTGTTTGAACTTAACCTGCTGACAGGTCAAACACCGACTAACAAACTCAGCTATGTCCTTCTTCATCCCTAACCACCAATAGGCCTCTCAAAGATCTCGATACATGTTGATGTACCCCAAGTGTACAAAATAGGTGGAGTTGTGACCCTCAATCATAATCTCCTCGTGTAATCTGCCAGACAATGGTAAGCACAACCTCGTCCCAAACCAAAGGACTCTTGAGTCATCAATGCTGAAACCCGGTACACGAGATGATCTAACTTTATCAATCAAACTATGTATCTCAGAATCCTCCTTCTGAGACTTTCGAATACGATCCAATAGTATAGGTCTCACCTCAATGTGACCAAACAGAGCTCCAAAGTCATCCAACTGTAACTGACTCCATCCTCCATCAATCTCTACCATTCAGCCACTGTTGATCGTCTCTCAACTGCGACATGAGCTAAACTCCCCATTGACTTCCTACTCAAAGCATCGGCTATGACGTTCGCTTTGCCAGGATGATACGATATAGAACAATCATAATCCTTTAGCAACTCCAGCCAATGTCTCTGCCTCAAGTTCAGGTCTCGCTTCCTGAATATATACTTCAGACTCTTATGATCTGTGAAGATCTCAAAAGTCTCTCCATACAAATAATGCCTCCAAATATTGAGTGCGAATACAACTACCGCCAATTCCAAGTCATGTGTCGGGTAATTCTGCTCATGCCTCTTAAGTTGTCTCTAGGCATAGGCAATCACCTTGCCATGTTGTATCAACACACAACCCAAACCAACCCTCGAGGCATCACAGTACACTACGAATCCTTCAGAACCTGATGGGAAAACTAATACTAGTGCACTCGTCAAACATTTATTTAGCTTTAGGAAGCTATCTTCACAGCTGTCAGACCATATGAATTTAACTCCTTTTTGCGTTAGCCGAGTCATAGGAGATGCGATCCTGAAAAAATCTTGGATGAATCTCCTATAGTATCCGGCCAAGCTAAGGAAACTCTGAATCTTGGTAGCGGTCTTAGGTCTCTCCCAATGAAGTATTGTTTCTACCTTCTTCGGATCTACCATAATCCTATCATTAGACACCACGTGTCCTAAGAATGCTACCTGATCGAGTCAAAACTCGTATTTTGAGAACTTCGCATATAGTTGATGCTCTTATAAAATCTACAATACTGACCTCAAGTGGTCCTCATGCTCTTTCTTACTCTTCGAGTACACCAAAATATCATCAATAAAAACGATGAAAAACCGATCAAAGTATGGCTTAAACACCCTGTTCATCAAATTCATGAATGCCGCTGGCACATTAGTCAAACCAAACGACATCACTAGGAACTCATAGTGACCATACCTAGTCTGAAAAGCTGTATTGGGAATGTCCTCCCCACTAATCCTCAGCTGACGATATCCCAACCTCAAGTCAATTTTGGAAAACTACTGCGTACCCTGAAGCTAGTCAAACAAATCATCTATCCTCGGAAGGGATATCTATTCTTAATTATCACCTTATTCAATTGGCAATAGTCAATACATATGCAAAGGCTTCCATTCTTCTTCTTAAAAAATAGCACCGGAGCACCCCAAGGTGAAACATTCGGTCTAATGAATCCATTGTCTAACAAGTCTCCCAACTAAGCATCTAGCTCCTTCAATTCTACTAGTGCCATTCGATATTATGAATTGATATCAGATCGGTACTAGGATGTACCTCTATCGCGAACTCAATCTCGCGCTCAGGCGAAAATCCTGGTAACTCTTCAGGAAATACATCAGAGAACTCACGAGCTATCAGTACATATTCTACTCTCAACTCTGGTTCTGCAGACTCAGTCAATACAAAAGCGAGATACGCCTCATAATCTTGGTGAATCATTTGCTCTACTCTCATAGCTGATACATACCCCCGCACGACACTGTTGCGCTCACCCTGGTAGCAAAACTCACTCTGACCCGGAGGTCGAAAGCATACTCTCTTCGTGAAACAATCCAAAGTAGCATGCCAAGTGGAAAGCCAATCCCTATTGATTATTACGTCAAACTCTCATATACCCAACACTGCAAGATTGGCAGTCAACTTGTGCCCTTTAAAGGCAATCACACAATCCCGTACTTCAGAGTCAACTACTACCTTGTTACCCAAAGGTCAAGTAAACTAGCTAGTGGATGCACTACTAACCCCATATGCTCAACAAAATAAGGTGTAATAAATGAGTGAGATGCACTAGTATCAAATAAAACATAAGCAGAAACACCAGAGATGAGTAACGTACCAGTCACTGTAGCATTAAAGGTCTACGCCTCTTGGCGAGTCAAATGATAAACTCTGGCCTGCCCACCGGTGGCTGAACTAGTCGGTCCAGTATGAGCATGACCACTGCCCTGTCCAACCTAGCTATGGGCCTTCGAACCTCCAACACCTTTGTCGCCTCCAGTATTGGCAGCACCTGATCCTCCCGCTACCGACTGCACTGACTTTGAAACTGATCCTCGTTTCAGAGGACACTCTGAAACCTTGTGCCCAGGCTGTCTACAGTGATAACATATACCTACAACCTTGTGGAAAATACCAGGATGTCTCCTTCCACATGTCCCATAAGGTGCATAAAAGCCTCCTGAGCTCTGTCCTTCGGTACGCCCAGCTGGCTGTACCACACTACTGCCCTGGGAATCCTGACCCTGCCTCTGGCTCCCAGAAGAATATCTACGTCTATGCTCAAAATGAACACTTTGATTATGGCCATGCTGACCACCAGACGTGCTCTCAATCTTTGCCCTCTTGGGCTCCTTTGGTTGTCCCTCGTCTTGATATTTCATACTCCTCGCAGCCTCAGATATCTGCGAGACGGTCAAAAACCTCTGGGTCGCTACCACCCCCTAATCTTTAGTACCAACCCATTCAGAAACTTCCTAGCCAAGGCCTCCTTACTATGGGCCTCAACTGGAACATATCTACTCAGCTCCCGAAATCTGTCCTCACATTCAGTCACAGTCATGTCTGGTTCCTGATGGAACTCGCTGAACTGATTCCCCCTCCTATCTCTCTCACTTGGAGGAAGAACAGACAAAGTGAGCTCTAGTTTGAACTCCTCCCAATAATATACCCTGCGAGTCCTCTACTCCTGCCACCATTTGGCGACTCGGCCATCCAGCAGAAATGATGCCAATCTGACTCTCGCAGCATCATCTGTAAGGTCCAAAACCTCGGAGCACTGCTCAACAGTGAATGTGAAATCCTGGGGATCCTCTCCCAATTTGCCGAAAAATCTCGGCGGGGAAAGTTTCATGAATCTGGTGAAGCGAGCCTCAGAGTCAGACTGTGTCACTACAACAGGTGCAGGCATAACTACCTCTGGTAAGGGTGGAGGAACTGGATGAGATGTAAACACGGGCAAAATTGGCTGACTCTCAACCACATGACCAGCTAATAATGCCTCCACACGAATCAGAACCAACGTGAATCGCTCAAAGGCGTCTATCGGACATGCGGGCGATCGCTGAGGTGTTGGTGCCTCGACCTCCAGCACATTAGCCGCGTCATGATGATCGACAAGTGACTAAGCAGCAGCCTCTACAGGTGCATGTCTAGGCCTCCCACAGCCTCTACCGCGATCCTTACCACGAACTCTATCTCGAGGAGTATCCATATCTACAACAAAGCAATAATCGTAGGAAGGGTCAATATGCATGTAACCGCCACAATACTAGAACGAATGTCAAAGAATACACAGAGGCAATTCAGACAAACTCGATCAAAAATACCTATGCTCCACACTGAACCCAGACTATACGTAAACCTAGACACTCTGATACCAACTTTGGTATCAGAGTACACACATACTCAAGACTTGTGAAACCTAGGCTCTGATACCACCTTTGTCACGACCCATAACCGGGACCGTGACCGGCGTACGAGTCGAACCGTCTGTGGAAGCCCGGTCTAGCTCGCACATGCCTTAATGATACAGAAACTATGCTAACCATTCACTTAACAATTTTAATAAAAACATTTATGAGAAAATCATATATATATATATACACAATAGAATATAAGTCAAATGACAACATATATATATATATATATATATATATATACACATATGTGAAATAAATACAAATACCCCCTAAAACCCAAAATCAGCAGCATATTCTATAACCCAACAGTATCTCAGTAGGCAGCTCTAAAAGAAAGACGTAGCCCGGCCAAGAAGGCACTACTAACCAAAAATATGTCGGAGCCTCACTGGGTGCAGAATGCCAACAGGTTGCCGAGTCGAGTCAATCTATAAAATGGAAACAAGGAAACACAGAAAAAGAAAGGGGTTAAACCCAATGAGGGACAACACTCAAGATTGCCTCATACGTGCCTCACAAGACTGGTTTGAAAACCGTTATAAAACTACCACATGCAGGTATACAAAAGGTATATATAAGTATACACCCTACATACATAGTATAGTTTGAAAAATGTTTTGAAAACGTTTACACACAAAGCAAACACATACACATTGGAAAAGACGATACTACTAGTATCTTAGTCAAAAATAGTATATACAATTTATCATAGGACCGGTAACAATCGTGGTGTGAACTATGTCACCAACCACCTCAATAACGATCGTGGACTCTGCCACTGATCCAATAACAAATCATGTGTCGGGCCAAGGCACATGGTCATCGTCAACCCCGATAGTTGGGCCAATAACAATACCTTGGTATACCAAAAGTTATGAACCCCATAGCGAATGTGTCCCACAATAAAAAATAATAATTATCCAAAAACAATAGCATGCACTCGGCATCAAAAACAGGCAAAAACATGTATATAAATATATGTACATAATCATTTCCAAAAAGAAAGCAGTGAATAACTTATTCACATAATCCAATTATTTAATTAATCAATCCTTAGATTAGTTCGATTTCATATATATGTCAAGCACAACAAAAACAATATATACAATTTCAAGACACGGCCTATGTGTCTGAAGCTGTCATCCATTCACCTTGATGTCTAAGCTCTAAATGTCGGTACCACTATCAGCTGGTTAATCCCACTAACAAACGTGGCAGGAAGCTGAAACAATAACAAAAATAATAACAGATTAGAAACAACAACAATGAGACACTAGTACTATGATTGCACCGAAACTCGTGTATATGCATATGCAAATGCAGACCCCTCAAAAGCGCCCAAAATTAAAATCCGAAAGTGAATCCATCACTTTCGACCAAAATTCAAAATCTACGTAAAATTACAGTTTGATCCCCGACCAATGTAAAATTGTGTTTTGGTCCCCAAGACTTGACAATTTATGAAACAACTCTCGAGGTTTCTTGGAATTATCAACTCGCATTCCATAAGTCAGAATCCCAAATTCTACCCCAAACTCTTAGAGATCGTGAATTTATTTTTAACTCGTAAAATTACAAGTCAGTCCCTATGATTCCAAAAATCACAATCTATCCCTTAACTCTCTGAAATTTACAAATCTATCTATGGCAGAAAATATTTGCAAAAACACCCCAAAATCTACCGCAACAGAAATATTTGGGAAAATGCCAAAATTACGTTTTGCTAGATACCCGATAAAATCAAATGTACTTGGTGACTCAAATCCATCCCCTGAACACGAATTTGAACTTAGATTTCACAAACAAACATCATATTATCCTCAAATCCACAAAACTCGAACATAACCCTAGCTCTCCCAAAAAAATTCACCAAATCAGTTGATTCAAACCTTGAATCATGTTCCTACAAGTCCCCTCTAACCTATTCTAACATCCTTTAGCATTCATTAACTCAAAATCATCAGAAATTCAAAAATTCACCAAATCAGTTGATTCAAACCTTGAATCATGACCCAAAATGAATTTGGCCAAGAATTGCATGTTGTGAATCAATGCATGAAATTGAGTTTAAAATGAAGAAAGGACGTTGATCTTACCTCAAAAATGGATTACAAACGTTGGGAAGCAATGTGGGAGAATTCCAGATGAGTTGAGAGAGTTTTGAGTGAAAATTTGAGCGGAAATGATGGGTTTTGAGGTGTTTTAATAGCTACAGATCAAAGGCAATGTACGTTATATTTAGTGACAATGTACGTTGTGCCTCACAACGTACGTCGTGATGCATCCAGTAGCTATGGGTTTTGAAGAAAACACATCTCAACGTACATCATTCCCAGCCAACGTACATTGATCATCCTCCCCCCAGATAACATATGTTTTACCTCTACAACGTACGTTATACTGCTTTTCCAGATAAAATGTACGTTGTTCACTTTCCCATCTCACACTTGACATTTCACGCTTCCCCACATGTATCGAACTTCCCTCGAGGTTCGATAACACCTAATCCTCGACAATTTAGTCCAATTGTCTTCAAGATCACATCGGAATTAATCAGAAACCTACAGGAATCCTGATCAAAATGGGCAGAATTTTACAATGATAGAAAAGAGGATGATAAAGATACAATTTGATATATGAAAGTGATTTTTTTAGCTTTTATTAATTGTCATGGCAAAAAAAATAACCAACAGTATTTTCTCCGTTGGAATTTGAACGTAATTTGATATTCAAGGGAGTCAAAGGAAGTTGATGAATGAAAATCTTGTGCCCAATATTGCAGGCAATAATTATTTCAACACATATCACATATTTCCCCAAGTGAGTGATGACCAATCGAGTGTTATTAGATAATCCAGTAGTCTAATCTATATTATGGAACAACATCACAGGTACCCCAATTTTCAACGTTAGTCTGCAATTTGGTAACCTAAAAGAAGTAATAGTGCTAAAAAATTCTAGAGTGTAAATACTTTTAACACTATCCAAATGTGCATCAACTTTACGAATAAAATTAGAATTCAGATAAGTTATCTCTTCTAAACATTATATATTCAACGGAATAAGAACATATCTTGCTTGTTATTATGGGTAAATCAAATTCCAATTGTAAATATTTACACCAAGATTTGTCCTTTATTTTTATTTCATGAAATCTTATTTTATTTATATCATTTTATTTTATATTAAAACAATTTTTTCTTTTATTATCTAATTTAGTGCAAAATATATTAATGTACTATATATATATGATTTTGTAAATATTACAAATTGAAGAGCTAAACAACTAATAGAAGATCATTTATAGAAGAATTATGTTAAAAAATAAATAAACTACACATTGTAATATCCCACCTATTCTTACCGGAATCCGGTAGTGTTTTGAGGTGAGTTGGAGTTTGGAATGTGTTGGAGGTCGTGTTGTGCATGCAAGGTACATTTAGGGCCATCTACGTGTTTAGTACAGGGTACTACGTACGTAGTCGAGGCTTGAAACTTGACTGTAAACATGCGTTGAGTGCAGCGTACACTGGAGGTCATCTATGTGCACAATACTGAGTACTACGCACATAGTCGGGGATGAGTTGGCCGAGAGTGTTCTTTGTTTGGACTATGTGCATTGCATGTGTTGTTGTGCACGTTGTTCATCTTCTGGTATGACTCGTGAGCACGCTAAGGCCTTCTACGCACACAGCAGGGGGTGGAACACACGTAGATCGTAGATCTGAACAAGGGGTTCCAGATCTGCCGTCTATGCACATCGTGTGGGATGATACCCATGTAGAGCATGGTTCTACATGCGCAAAACCCCTACTGCACACGTAGATGTGTTCTTTCTGGGCGACTTTGCTTGAAACGCAACACGTTAGCCCATGAGTCTATAACTACCTACCATTCCTTCAGTCATAACTCTTCTCAACTACCAGATCTCTTCTTCATTTATTTCTCTCCAACATTCTTTGCTTCTCCTTACTTCTACAACGGTTCTAGAGGTAAGAATCATCCATTAATCTCTTCTTTTCCTTATTTTGCTTTGCATTTGGGCATTCTAAGGTTCCATCCAAACTTGAGATTTGGTTCGGATCTTTCCATTTCTGATGGAATACGAGTTAATGGGAGTTAGATTATGGTTGTTTAAGGCCAGTAGATTGAATTTTAAGCTTCATTTTTGTGGGTCTTGGTATTTGACCGAGATGGGCTTCCATGAAGCTAGGGCTTCGGGTTTCATCTAATTTCTTGTCAAATCTAGTGTTGTTTCTGATGTATCTTGATAGATATGAGTTAGAAATTCACATATTTGAGCTGGGTTTAGAGATTTGACTAGTTATTTTTCATGGGTCTTGGAAGTTCAAGATTCATAGTTGAGATTTGGAAAGATTTTGAGCTTGTTTGTTGACTTGGAGTATGAATCCATGTTTAGGAGATCGACTTGAGTTAGGTGCATGTTCGATTTTTTTAGGGATCGAGTGGAGCATGATTTTGGGTCGAAAGTGATGGACTCACTTTCGTTTGTTTGGGCGATTTCGAGAGTTTGCATTTACATTACACATCATGCATTTGGTATGGCCACAGTACCACATTTTGACATTCATGCTATTTGTATTGTTCAGCATCTTGTTCCTGCCAACGAGACCAACCACCGGTGAGTAGGGCTTGACTGATAATTCTGCTTGGATTTTCAAGTGAGTGAATAGCATCTTCAAACACATTAGTTGTGTCTCGAACTCCTATTTACTGGTTTTTGATGTGTTTTGTATATTTTGAAAATGGACTAATCTACAGATTGGTTAAGATATAACCTAGTTATATGTTTAATAATCAGTGTTGGTTTTGAAATTGATATATATGTATTATATATGTTTTCTCTGATTTTAATGTTGGATTGCATGCTTTGGATTTTATACTATATGATAGTATGATATGGCTTTAGATGTGGGGACACATGTGCTACGAGGCACGTAGCCTTTGGTATACTAATGATTGATATAGCCTAGCTACCAGGGTTATCAGTAGCCATGTCGCCCTATCAAGCACATGATTTGTTATTGATAGAGGCGGGTCCTCATCACATTTATGATTGGTCCACACATCTCGTGATATATGGCAGAGTCCATATCATACTTGCGTAGTCCCATATCGCTTGTATATGTTTTGACATTAACATGTTGATTGGAAAATCTGAAATGGTTTTTATTACGCCTATGTGCATGTTAGTGGTTTTGTTTGCAAATGACTTCGAAATAATTTTCGAAAGGCTATTATTTATATAGTGTGTATATTTATATACCTATGAATATTGATTGTGGTATTTGCGAACTATTTTCAAAACAGTCTTTGTGAGGCACGTATGAGGCGTTCTGGAGTGTTATTCCTCACTGGATTTGACCCCCATTTTATTTTTGTCTGTGGTTGATTCTATCTTCCAAGTGCACAGATTTTGGCTTCGGAAACTATTCCGCATCTTGGACACCCGTGAGGAGTCTTTTGGTTAGTGACGCCTATTGATCGGGCTCTTTTGTTTTTGTTAGAGCTCCGCACCAGGATGTTGAGGGGTTACTGGGTTGCTATTATACTCTGATTATTTTATTGGTTATTACCAGAGTATATTATTGTGTATATTTATTTGCACTTATATATATATTGATTTATATATAAATCTATTTTACTTATCAAATGATTTTCAAAAACATTTTGGAGATTAAATGGTTAGGTAGAAATTTTGATCTTTGAGGCTTGTGCGAGATGGGTCGGGCTCCTATAGACGGTTCGCCTCGTACGCCGGGCTTCTTTGAATTTTTATTTCTTTAAAATTTATTTTTTATTTTCTTAAAAAGATTTATTTGAATGCAACATTCTTTCTGTGTGATTTTCTTATTTTGATTTCTTTAAATAAGGGGATTTTAATTTTTTGAATGAAAGGAGTTTTGGTCATTGCAAACATAAAAAACTTTTAGAAAGAAAAAAAAAAAAGAAAATGGACAATTTCTAATGGCAACCCAAATACTCTGTATCATTGGAAAGTTTACAAATAAATCAAAAATTCCACGAAATCACACATCTGTCGTAATAAATAATTGATGAGTTAAAACCTGCAAGATTTGAGAGATTTTTTTAAAATTTGTATTGGATATGAAAAAAATGAAATTATATGCTATTAAAAATCGTAAATAAAAACATTTATTTTTCATTAAAATTAATTTTTCTAAGTTATTAAGCCCTTTTTCACTTATCACATTTTGAGTACTATTACATGTTTTGTCTTCGTTATCGTAAATAACAACCTTCAACCCATTTTTTTCTAGTCACCCTTGAAACAACAACATACATTTAACCACGATAGAAAATAGGATAGAGAGATACAATTTGGCATATAAAAGTGACTGTTACTGACTTTTATTTATTATTATGGCAAAGCAAACTACTGATGGGCATTGTCTCCGTTGGAATTTCAAAAGTAATTTGATATCCAAGGAAGTCAAAGAAAACCAATGAACAAAAATCTTGTGCTCGGCATTATAATCAATAATTATTTCAGCTCATGTCACAGGTTTTTTCTAAGTAAGTGACGGCCAATCAAGTACCATTACGCAATCCAACAATCTGATCAATATTACGGAGCAACATCAATGATATCCAATATTCAACGTTAGTTTGTAATAGTGTTAAAAAAATTCTGGAGTGTAAATATTTTTAACACTATACAAATGTGCATCAACTTTGCAAATAGAATCAAAACTCAGATAAGTTACCTTTTATAAACATTATATTATCCAACGGAATAAGAACATAGTTAAAGTGTTGTTATGATTAAAATTATATTCTAAACGAAAATATTGTACCCCAATATTTGTCCTTTGTTATTTCTTGAAATCTTGTTTATTCATATCATTTTATTTCATATTTAAACAATTTTTTTTTTACTATCTAATTTAGTAATGTACTAAATATTTATATAATCTTGTAGATATTACAAATTAAAGAGCCAACTCATAGAAAATCATTTGCAGAGAAATTGTGTTAGTAAATAACTAAACTATACACCCATGCAATGCTCTTTTTTTTTTTATACTATATGTAGATTAATTTAGTCATTTTCAATAACATACATACAAAAAATTAGAATGATGAGTTGATTAATTTGAAAATAGTAAAATAAATTATTATATAAATAAATAAGAATATCCAGGATTGTATTTTAATATTGTAAAATGTATGCGTGCATTAATTCAATTACTTCTTACTCCCTCCTTTTCACAATGAGAAATTAAATTAAATTTTCAAAATTCTCATGTTTTACATTAGTGTTTCGTTTTTCTTGGTCATTATGAATTAAAATTTTAAATTTTTTAACTCTAATTACAACTAATATCTTACAAACTTTGTTTCAATAAAAAAATGAAAACAATAGTTTATTTATAGTTAAAAGCCTAAACTATTTCTTCTAACTTATAAAAAAATCTTTATAGTTGAAAACAGTGAGACATAAAAAATAATTATTTATGTGAAGAAAACAAATGGGAGAGAAAAGTGTATTTAATGAGGGAAATAAAAGAAAAATAATGAGTATTACCTAATGAAAGAGAAAAATAATGCATTTAGTGAGGGATAAAAAAATTAAACTTCTAAAAAAATGAGAAAATTACACATCAGCAGTAATTAATACAATAGATTACTACAATTGCAATTGTTTTATAGTAGTATATAGATATACATAGATATTTAGATATTACTGTAATATCCCTCCTGTTCTGATCAATTTCATGTAGCATTCCGACCATTTCCAACAAGGCCTTTGGTGGAATGTCAATCGATTTCAAATAAGTGTAGTTCATTGCCAATTTAATCCTCAAACGATTGAGGTGATGTTTAGGTATTTGAAAATGTATGAGAATGTTTAAGGGAGTTATCCATGAGAGTTTGGGTGTTGTTAAGTCTCGGGAGTGATGAGAATTATGGTTTTAAGTTAAAATCATGTTTTAGAAGTGAGAATACGAGCATATAGCTTGTTGGAAGTCATCTATGTGTATAGCATAAGTATATACGCATGTTGTGAATGATTCATGCTGTTTTGAGGGATGTTTAGGTTGTCTACGTGCGTTGTAAGGAGTCCTATGCACGCACATTATGATCTGGGAATGATACGTGAGTTGTTCATGCCAACTGCGTATGTTGTGAAGGGATCAACACACGTAGAACATGCATAACGTACGTTGAGCTTGGTATGACGTATGTTGATCATGAATTCTGGAAATACGAAGTTTCTGGATGTAAGTTTGACTCCTTCTACGTGCACTGTATGTAGTGCAACGTACGTAGAAGGTTCACAACATACGTTGTCTTGTGATATAGCGTATGTTGGCCTTAAAGTCAGTGAAACGGTGTGTTTCAATCCGTCTATCTTTATAAGTACCTCTCACTCGTCCTTCATCCGTCATTCATCATTTTCACCCTCTCCTACTCTCAGATCATTTCTCTGACTTCATCTTTGTCTCTCCAACATTTATGATCATCTCTGGAGGTAAGATTACCATCATAATCTCTTCTTTTCACTCATTCATGCTCATAATTTCTAAAACTCGTTTAGGTTCGATTTGACCTAGGTTTTTACATTTGGGTGATTCTGTCAAAAAGGTAGTTATAGGGTGTTAGATCCTGATGGATCGAAGCTAGAAACACTTAGATCTAGTGTGTTTTGTAGAGATTTGTGGTTGTTCTTAAATGGGTTCAGTTGGTGACGGTTTGGAAAATTTGAGTTCGATCTGTTGATTTCTATTGAAATGGGAGTTCAATGATGGCTGATTATAGTTGTTAGAGATCCAAAATGCAATGATTTAACTTCGATATTGGAGATTTTTGAGTTTGAACGAAATGGGTTTGTTCTTGAGTTAGGTCGGGTTTTGATGATTTCCCTCGTAGATCTGAGGTTGTTTTTGTTATATTTTGGTAAATTGTAGTTGTAAATACATAGATGTGAGTTGGATGTTGTGAATTGATGATTCATTTCTTTGGGTTAGGGAAATCAGAATTTTTGGAGAAAAATTCGTGAATATTATGAGTTTGCTTAGTGAAACCAATTATAGCTTTGAGTTTCTGAGGTTGATTGTGGTTGATTTGTGTGGTTGGAATCATTGGATATTGATCAATATGAATTTTTGGTGATTTTGAAAATATTTTTCTTTCACAAGACTGTTTGGATTTTGATGAAAATAGGATTTCTGGCAATGACCTAGGTTGGGTCACACATTGCATTGCATACATATTCAGTAATGCCACAGTACAGTATTTGACTTTGACGTCATAAATCTCTGTTCTCAGCTCTGTTTAGTTTCTGAGGCAACCATTCATTCAGTAGTGGACTACGACTGGATTATTAGCTCAGCGTTTAGATGAGTGGATAGCAACTTCAGACACATAGGCTGTGTCTCCTAAAGTTATATGTTTTTGATGTGTTTGATTTATATGATAACCTATGTTATGGGAAAATGTTTGGAAATATTTTTTGTTTTTCTGGAATGAACATTTTGTTTTGACATAAGTATGTAATTCAGTACTAAGTAATCAGTTTTCTAAAATTTGGTATGTTTTCCATGAAAGGTATTCTCGTTTGAAAAAGATATGTTTTCTGAACCAAGTATTCAATACTTTGAAATCTTGTATGATTTCCGTAATAAGTATTTCCGTTTGAAAACAAGAACTCCTTTCAGCATTTGGGACTTTTTTTGCTCAGTATCCGCTTTTGAAAATGAGAAAGATTTACTAATGATTTGTCTGTTCAGTATATTGTTTGCTTGGCTTTAATTGTTACGACCCATTCCTGGGACCATGACCGGCGTACGAAGTCAATAGTCTATGTGAGCCCAGCCCATCTCGCACAAGCCTCAAAGATCATAATTTCTACCCATTCATTTAATTTCCAAAACATTTTGGGAAAACATTTATTAAGTAAAATAGATTTATATATAACTCAATATATAAATAAGTGCCAAAATAAATACCGTAATATACTCTGGTAAAATCAAATAAAAATAAATACGTCAGAGTATATGGACAACCCAATAACCCCTCAGCATCCTAGTGTGGAGCTCTGATAAACGCATATTCATACGTATTTATGTGCATCAATTCATATTGTTTTGAATACGAATTGAGCGTTTGTCATTAGTTTTGGTACTTCTACGCTTTCTATTATGTTTTTCAGGTAAATTGATGATGTCTTGGTGAAA
>CAODLS011539388.1:0-37026 GCA_948243855.1 Flueggea neowawraea
TCAAGTACGTGAGTTCTAACGTGAGCTGAAACAGAAACTACTGGAAGTTAAAAGAAGTGAACACACGTACGTTAGAAAAGGTTCACATATGTTAGACAATAACACATACGTGAAAGGTATCCAAAGTATGTGAAATATGATTAGAATTAAAGCGGGAAAATTGAAGTCTTGAATCAAATGAAGGCATGAAACCACACGTACGTGTGTCTATAGAAGTCACGTATGTCACACATGCAAGACAAGATGAAGATTGCAGTTCAAAGGATGTTTGTTTTGAATTTCACATGGATCGAGACAAACAGATGAAGCAACGGTCAAGTATTGATTGTTCACGTACGCAAGCTTAAAAATTCACGTACGTCACATTGAACCAAAGTACATGAGATGAAATTTTAAGTACGTGAGATTCTCCGGACTGAAAACAGAAGCTACTGGATGGTTCAGACACAGAAGTCACGTACGTCAGAAATTGTTAACGTACGTGAACTGGGGATTAGCTATGATCAACGTACGTGTATGTACTTATCACGTACGTGTGCTAAATATCAAGTCAGGTAACGTACGTAAGATTAATGTCACGTACGAGAGAAGACTCTGACAGTGCATTAAATGCGCCTCATTTAATGCCACAACGGCTACATTACATCCCACAACGGTCTGAAATCAAGAGAATAGTATAAATACATGCTTGGGAGACCAGAAAAAGATAAGAAAACATATGAGCATTGATTTCTAACAACTACGAAGCATCAAAGCATTAATTCTCTATTTTATTGATACAAGTGTATTTGCTCTTCAAATTTATTCTTCATTTGCTTGTATCACTAGATTTTAATCTGTTGGTGAGTGTTTGTAAACACCTTTGAAAAGAGTGATTGTGAGAGGGATCAAGGATAGATCCTTAGGTTGGTTTTTGTTCTTGAACCGGGATTAAGAAACTTATAAGAGTTCTCACTTAGCTAGAAAGTGAAGTTGTAATCTTTGAGAAGATTGATAGTGAAAATCCTAAGTGGTGATACTTAGGTAGTTGATGTAGGCATCGAGTTGGCTGAATCACTATAAGTTCTTGGTGTTCTTTCATTTATCGTACTCATTTTCGAAGAAAATTCAAAGCTTTTATTACCACACTAGTCAACCCCCTTCTAGTGTGGTTATTGACTTTACAAGTCTTAAATATGTCAGGCAAGATTGTTCCTTTGAGAACCCAAATCCTTTTGTTCCCGAATTTCCTATGGAACCTCAAGTGACATGCATAAGAAATATGACCATAACTACCAAAGTAATTGCATTCATTGTTCGGGTGTCTTGCTTGACAAAAATCATTTTTGCATTTCTTCTCGAGGTAAAAGAACTTAAGCTTAACCCATGCTGTGACAAAGATTGTCTTTGCCATTAATGAGTTTAAAGGCTATGTTCAAAAACATTTATGTCTCTTTCTTTAAGCCCTTGTTTTCTTTTATTAAAGCCTTTTTTTCCCAGAATTTTTCCTCTTCATGAATCTCTTAAACCTCTTTGCATACATAGCAATTTTCTCGTTCGCGCTTTCCTCTTGGTCCTCAGATTCATCAATCACTCTCGACGATTTGAGTGTTATCTCGTTCTTCTTTTCAACTCGAGCACCATCTTCCTCTTCTTCTTTGAAGCTCATCTCATGTGTGAGAAATGAGTCGAGAAATTCTTCCAAATGAAGAGTTGAAATATTTTTGGCCTTTTGAATGGAATTTTCACTCCCCCTTTCAAAAACAATTTGTGCATATATAGAAAAAATATAATCTCTCCCCTTATTTGATTCAAAACAATGCACATGTTTAGAAAACACATTCAAAAGTCATGCACATAACAACAATCAAACAAGAAATAAAAATGCATGAAATATAAAAGAATGAGATTTTAGAAGTACCTAATATACCAAAAGGCATACATTAGCCATGGATCACCATCATAGCTTGAAGAAGAACTATAATCTCTTGTTTTCTTTTTCTCCTTCAATCTCTCCATCTTTTATTATTCCTTCTTTTTGTTTCTTATCAACTTTTCATAAGTTGCTATCCTTTGAGGGTAGTATTTCAAATATTCATCTTCCTCTTCATCCATGCTTGATTCTGCTTCACTCTCCTCTTTTTGAATATGAGTGTAAAGTCTTAATGCCTTTATGTGCTTTGGATATGGATTTTACTTATAACTATTTTATATTTATTTGTGTTATTACGATATTATTTCATAATATTTATATATTTTCTTATATACAAATATTTAAATGTATTCTTCATGAATGACTATATTGAATAAGTTGGGTAGAATGTCTGATTCTCCAAGGCTTGTCCTAGATGGACTGGGCCTCTGGTTTGGTTTGTTTTGTCTTGTATGCCAAACATGGTCCGATAACGGTTTGTGAAAAAGGCAGTATCAGAGTGAGGTTTCATATTGTAAAGGTTGGTGTGGAGCATATGTATTTTTGATTGAGTCATTCTAATTTTCCTCTATATACCCTTATGATATTTACCTTCGTATTGTGGAAATCACTTGCATTCTAACATTTGCATAAATGCTCTATTTTTTGTCTATAGAGATGGATCGACATGGTGGTCGACAACCTCATGGTTGGCCTAGGCGCGTACCTGTCAAGGCCGTCACTCAGTCTATTATGGATTCATATGATTTGCATAACGCACTAGAGTTTGTAGTGCCAACACCTCAGCAGTATCCACAACCTCAATAGCAGCTCAAACTGAGCGTATCAAGCATCTCAAACTCGAGTAAAATTGAATTCAAAGGGCTTGAAAACAACACTTTCTCCCACATTCACTCCAGTAACACCACATTTACTCGAGCAACCACATCTTCACTCAAATAACATAAAATTACCCAAGCACCATCGAAAGTCCAATCAATATCTCTAACCACCTCATCGTCATTTCGAACACTCAAGAGTTGATTAGAATTGAACGTAATGCAAATAAAATCTTAGTCAAAATCAGACAAGGTGTTACATACTTCCCCCCCAAAAGAAATTCGTCCTCGAACTTTTTAGACAAGCCAAATCAAGGTTAAGATCGAACCTAAGTCTCCAAATCATAATCAACCCAAAATCTGCACAGCAAACATCAAGTCTAAGTCTTCAAAGTAAATCATAACATCAAAGCTCAACAAATAAATCATAGAGTAATTGACTAAGAATCCACTAGAGCTCTAACTCACTCGAACCTAGATATGTAGAAAATGATGCAGAGTATGCACAGAGAGAGACAAAAGATGCTTAGAATGCATCAACAGAGACAGACACATATGATACCAACCTATGAATTTGCATAGTTGAATAGGTGGAGACATATGCGCCGCATCTCGTCCTCGACCTCCAAAGTGGTCTCCTTAAATGAATGGTGCCTCCAAATCACCTTCACTAAAGCTATATCTTTTTTTTTGAAGTCTCTTAACATATCAATCAACAATCCTCACTGGAGCCTCATCGTAAGATAGATTGGGCCTAACTTCAACAGACTGTGGTGCCAGAACATATGACAGATCAGAGACATAATTCCTCAGAAGTGAAATGTGAAACACTGGGTGAACAGAAGCAAACTGAGGCAGTAGCACCAACTCATTTTCCACGGCTCCAACTTGGCTGATAATCTCAAATGGACCAGTAACTGTAGCATTGGAGGTATACGCCTTTCATCGATTAAGATGATACACTCGAGCATGTCCCCGTAGCACTGCTCTGAGCGGCCTAACCACGACCACTACTATGAACAACTTGATAGCGGCTCCTGGAACCTCTACCAACTCCTTTACTAGCACCGGTACTAACCATACCTGAACCTCCTGCTGTGGACTATCCAGCGTGAGTCATGGTACCCAGCTTCAAATGACATTCAACTATCTTATGTTCCAGTTGTCTACAGTAGAAACATTTTTCATCCATCATGTTACAAGTCCATGGATGCCTCCTCCTGTAGATAGCACAAGGTAGATACGAACCCCACAAGTTTCGCCCTCCACTCTGACTTCGGATGCTCCCAGCTGGCTACACCACACTGTGACTCTACAAACTCTAACTGGTCCTCTGCCCTCTAGAAGAATTTCAGCGTCTCTGCTCTGACTTGGCTCCCTAACCCTGGCCCTGCTGGCCTACAGAAGTACCCTAGATCCATGCCCTCTTCAACTCCCTCGGGAGTCTCTCATCCATGTACTCCATACCCTTAATAGACTCAGCAATCTGCATCACAATAGTCGACCCAAGACTCGCCACCACTCTACTAATCGTGTGTCTATATATATACATACATATAACCCTTTTATTGTTCTCCCTTTGTTGGATATGTGCCCACTCACGAGTTTCATAGTTACCCTCCTCCTCTCTTTATATATTGTCAGCAATTAGAAGTTGATTCATACTCACTTCAGATTTGTCTTCCAAGTTCTTCTTAGAGGATTTTGTGCAAACAATAAGTGTTAAATATCTTTTAGATTATTGTACTTTGGATCTTGGATATTTTTAATAGGCATGTTACATTTTTTATAAAGCTATGATATGTTGGCTATTTTGCTTGAAGTTTGGATATAATGTTATGAGATTTTATTTAAGGAATCCTGATAAGATGAAATGTTTTATGGATGATATTATGACAGGATATAAATATATTTTTGATGAATTAAGCAAGTTATAATGGAATATTAGCTTGAGTTTGACTATATAGCAGGTAAACTAAGTGAGTGTATTGCATCTTCCTATTAGGAGTAGGTGTGACAATGCATGTGTTACGTATGTAACACTTTGTGTTGCATGCCTAAAGCTCTAGTTTTTACCATTGCATCTAATCATTTTGATATCTTCTTCAGTGTTCAAAAGATCTTTGTTTTGTCTTCATTCCTTACATACGCAATCCATTTCCTTGGGTACATAACTTAAGCTTTATGTATGTAAATCTTGGTCCATACTAGTCTAGTAGTTTATGTTTCCAAATGGATGCATTCCTATGTACGTAATGGACAAACTTCTGTACTTTATGATGTTTCAACGGCTTTTGCAACTCTGAGACTTCTTATGTGGTTAACTCCAATCCTATCATGTGTAACAAGGCTATCTTGGTTGATTTGATCTTCTGTTGATCATCAAAATATTTCTGAATCTTAATGTTGATCACCCGTAATCTAATACATATGAGATATTTTGAAATGATTGAGTTTAAAAGCACACAATATTAAATATAATATGTTGAGGAAATTACATTGTATGTCAATTTTTGTAATTATAATTTATATTTTGTAACCCATACCATTATATTTTCTCTAA
Source organism: Flueggea neowawraea (assembly GCA_948243855.1). Taxonomy (NCBI): domain Eukaryota; kingdom Viridiplantae; phylum Streptophyta; class Magnoliopsida; order Malpighiales; family Phyllanthaceae; genus Flueggea; species Flueggea neowawraea. The sequence goes on from CAODLS011539388.1 coordinate 5,294, forward strand.
TGGAACATTTTAATTGAAATTTTAGGAATGCATAAAAATTTTGTCTCTCTCCTCTATCTCCTTTTCGTGTCTCTCACTTCTCACCTCTCTTCATTTTCTTCCTTTGTAACCTTTGCTGCCACTCTCCATTTTCCTTCTCTCTCTTCCTCTCTCCTTCTCCCCCTTCCTCCTTCCCTCCTCTTTATCCGCCTAGCAACTGTGAGAAAGGTAGACCAATGAATCGAGCGTAAGATATGTGAGTGAGATCAAGACAGAATGACGGCAAGAGACAGCGGTGATGAGAGAGAGAGAGCGGCTGGATTGAGATATGAAAATAACAGGGTTGAGATCTGAAAAATTTCATTTAAATTCATCAAATAAATTTTAAAATATTTTTAGGATTTACTTGTTTTGTACGCATTATACTCGGTTTGTTTTCATTTTGTTCTCATTTGTACTCAGTCTGTTCTCGTTTTCTTCTCATTTTGCAACTGGTCAAACTTTCTTCACGCACGGTAAAAAAGGGTCAAAATTTGGTATTTTTGAAATTGCATTAAAGCGAGTTTTCATTTTTGTACTCAATTTGAATTTTGCTAAATTTGAGGTTTTTTTAGTATATTTCTGTGTCTTTCCCATAGCTCATATACCATTATATGTATACTACAAATATACCATAAACATATCTCAATATATATATATATATATATATATATCATGTTCATGTGTACATTAATCCCAGGGGACCTTAGATCGTCTTCCATCACATATGTTTTACCCTCAAAATGGATAACATGTGTTTCACTTGTTAGTCCAACCTTCAAATTAGCCATTATTTATGTCTACTAGAGTCTTCCCTCCCCTTCCCAGCTCCAACATAATGACAACACCTGAACCAGAGTCATTGCTTCAAGGTCAGGCAAAAGCATGGAACTACATTTTTACTTTTGACGACTCCAAGGCTCTGAAATATGTCATAGAGCTTCACATACCTGGCATCATCCAATCACACTGTGTGTCCATCACCTTATACCAAATTGCTTCTTTTGTCACCACCAATGCTTCCGTTGACATTCCCTACCTCAGCCGCATAATACGATTCTTAACCAGCCGGAGAATCTTCACTGCTCAAACCTTTATGGACCAACCCATGCTTCCAAATGGTTTTGTCAAGATTCTGAATATGCTATTGTTCCTTTCGTTTTGATGGAAAACCATCCTTGGGCACATGCTCCATGGCTTTTTTTCAGCAACTGTGTCAAAGAAGGTGGTATTGCTTTCAAGAAAGCTCATGGTTGCGAAATTTGGGAATTTGCATCTAATAATCCTGAATTTAATGACTTGTTCAATAGTGGCTTGGTCTCTACTTCTAGGGTTGCCTGATAAGTGTGACATTTGGTTAATTTTGTTGGTGTTTAATGTGTGTTACTATTTTGTTTCTTGTATTAATGTGTGAATTAGTGGGTTGTAGGAGTTAGTTTTGGAGTAAATGTGTGTCTTTATAGGTGTTTCATGTTTTAATCAATTTTTAGTGTGTTTAGTGGTCATTTTTAATTGTGATTTTTATTGGTCAAGAAGTGGATCTTGGAGCTTGTGTGTTAAATGAAATTTGGTGTAGGTAGCATATCTTAAAGAGGCAATTTAAAGATGGCATTGATGGGCATAACAAATGTCTCAACTGAGAAAAACGTCTCAACTGTGAGAAAAGGAAGGATTGATGCAGTGTCTCGATTGAGACATTTGTCTCAACCGAGAGGAACTGGGCAGCTGGTAAGGAAGGTTTTCACTTGGAGAAACTGAAGAGTGACTCAATTGTAACTTACCTAATGTGCATTGAAACACATTCATGGGGCAATTTAAGAGGACACCTTAGAAGAATGCTATAAAAACACCTCTTTTGGAAGAAGATGGATATCATATTATCCTACAAAACACAAGTCACAATTTCAATTCCTTTCATTTAGAAGTAGAGCAAAAGGAAAGTCTTGAAGATGAAGGGAAGAAGAAGAGTTCAAGCGATGGCTATAGAGTTCTTCTTTCTCCTTCCTAGCATTATTTTATTTGATGGAATTGAGTATTGTTATTGTTTTGTTTTCTTTTATTTCTATGGATAGCTAAATCTTTTGTAGGAGTTAACTCTTGAAGCATTTCTTCTATGTTAATCTTTTGGGTTTAATATTAAGTTTTGCGATGTTTATAGAATTTACTTGCTCTAATTAAGATTGAGAAATTGAATTAGAATATTTATGTTATGTGAGAAATGAGAGTTGACGCATAATAGACCTATAAACATCAGTTTAGTTAAGAATCATTAAGAGATCGTGAGGATTGACTAATTGCTTGAAGGATTGCTTAATGCGTCAATTGGCATAACTTGAACTGAAATTGATAACTGAGAGATTAGAATTTCACTCTTGTTGTCTAATTTGATAGTTAGTTATTGCTTGAGAGAGGATAACTAAAATTATTGGATATCTAGAGCCTTAGCCTCATTAAACCTATTAGAAAGACTAAGAAGGAATGTGGATAGTGTTAATTTCTAGTTTGTGATATTGATTGTTTCCAACGGATTATTTGAATTTTAGCTTATGCTTGTTGTTTTCTTATTTTATTAATTACTCAACTTTATTCTCTCAAACAAATTCAAGCTAAATTGATTAGTGGATAAATCCTTAGTCCTCGTGGGAGCGATATTTTTACTACTTGAATAACTGTGCACTTGCAACTCAACATTGTCGTACATGCAATTCTAATTGGGTATCAAAATGGGTTCACCAATGTTGGGTCATTGGTTGATGTGGGTGGTGGCACCGGAGGATTAATAGTTGAGATTGTTATGGGATTTCCACACATAAAAGGAACCAATTTTGATTTACCACATGTTGTTGCAACAACTCCCAAGTTTGAAGGAGTCACTCATGTTGGTGGCGACATGTTTAAGGCCATTCCAAGTGTTGATGTTGTTATCATGAAGGTTAGTATCATAGGTGATCTGTTTCTCACTTTCTTTCATCACAAGAAATGCAACTTAAAGATCTCAACTTTACTTGATCTATATACTGGAGGCATAACAATATTCTTAGCATTTTTTACGTATATCTTTGTCTTTTTTGGCTGAACTTTCTTCTTTTAACATTTTTTATGGATATTCTGTTTTTAAGATTTGTTTCAAAAGAAATTTTGGTTTTATGATGAAAAATATTCGTCTTTAGTTTCTTGTTTTAAATGATGAATAGAATTTTTCAACAAGAAGTATTCTACAGAAATGGAGGTTAGATCTTGATAAATCATGATAGATGGAGGTTAGAAGTACATGACCCAATCATGGCTTTTGGAGATTTTCTAGTTTGGACAAAATGGGTTTAATTGGAGCTAGGATTTCTGTTTTAGATGAATTCCTGACTAGATTTGAATTTGTAAATATAACACCAAAGTCAAAGGTGATGGGAGTATTTATAACCCTATCGTTAAAACGCTGTGTTCCATACAAATTCACGCAAAAAGAGCATTCTACGTGTGTTACATGTATTACAACACACGTAACAGGGATTTAACGTGCATATGACGGCAAGAATGGATCACCTCTCAAACCCAGATTCATGACTCTCAAACCCAGATCTATGATCAACATGCATACCACATATACAATGCACTTAACACGCTTCAACATGCGTGGAATAGTCATTGCGCGTGTAGACGGGGCAATCTGAATGATCGTCTAACTCAACATGTCATCGACGTGCATAGGAAGCCTTCAGCTTGCTCTACACGTATAAAACTCAACTCCTAAGGCAATTCCAACTTAGGATCATCTACTCCATCATTCCTGAGACCAACTAAACACCAAAACTCACTAGAGTAGTGCACGAACTATCTCCGAACACCGTAAATTGCTATGGAATCAAACAGAGCACTGCAAGAATTCTACCAAAACGGGCGAGGTATTACAAAAACACATGAATTTGAGTTGGGTATCGTCATTTGGTGTTTTATTCTTTGCGGCTAAAGGAATCCAAATTTTTTAGAGAGAAATCTTGATGATTTTTTGTTTATTTGTTGAAATGGATTGTAGATTCATATTTAGGAGGATAATTAGAGACAATGTAGATAATTTGGAATGATTTCTATCGGTTAAACCGAGAGTTGTGGTATTTTGAGAATAATTTCCTGTCGCGAGGACTAAACTAAAATTTTGGTAGAATTTAATCAGAATTGTCATTTTTAGAGTTGAGGGATAGTTTTGTAATTTTTAAGAATTTGAGGACTTATTTGGGAATTCTAACTACTTCGAGTATTGGATTGTAATTGTTGATAGTTTGAGAACTGATTTGTAATTTTTTGATATCTTAGGGATAAAGTGTTATTTTGCAAAAGTTGAGGGACTAAAGTATAATTTTATGTAGATTCCAATTTTTTAGGAGAGAGTGTTAGATCTTCAATCGAAATAGATTTGTTGTCGTCCCTCGAGCGTCTCTCTCTACTTTTGCATATCTTACATTCGACATTGCTACAGTACCAATACCACATTTTGATATTCCTTTGATATGTCTACTTCAGCTTCTTGTTCCTGCCACCGAGACTAGCCACCTAATAGTGGTGCTTGGCTGGACTGTCAGCTTTGGACAGTGGTTTAGTGGGATGGAAGCTTCAAACATCTAGGTTGTGTCTTCTAAACACTATACGTTTTTTTATGTGTCTGGCTTGATTCTGAAATATGAATAATTAATAGTTTGGATAATTAATAATCTGACCTATGGGAATATTAATATTTAGTATTCTGTTTTTTATATCTAATATTTATATATTAAATATATAAAAAAATTGCAAAATAATTTCTATTATGCATTCTCGTTTGATATGTTATTATATATATACTTTGATATAAGACACCTATGCTACGCGGGTAAACATAGCCTATACAAATGCACTATTGAGGCCAAGTTATCGGGGTATTATTGTAGCCGTGTGTTCATCCAGACACATGTACTATGTTTCTGATTAGTGGTGTAGACCACACCTCTTATATATCTCCTTTTCTAGTCTCATATTTGTTCCTGTGTGTTTTTGTTGTTAATGATTTCAAAATGAATTTCCAAATTACTATTATATATTTAGCGTGTATATGAATTTATACATTTATATCTGCATGTGGTACTTTCGAGCTGTTTTAAAAACCGTTTATGTGAGGTCCCAATTGCAATCTAGAGCGTTGTTTCCTCATAGAGTTTAGTCACCCACTAACATCTTTCAGGTACTCCTTTTTCATGAGCAACTATCTGGCATCCTAATACTAAGTGTAATACTCCATCGAATTATGATAAGACTCTTTGTAGCTTTCTATTCCGTCCCATTTTGATTTAGAATGTTTGGAGTATTGAGTTGATGATTAATGGTTTTTAAGAGGATTTACTCAAGTAAGCATAAGGCTTTACTTGAGTGAAATAGACCATTGATTACTCGAGTAAGCATTTCGGGGTTACTAATATGAAATGGGGTAAGAATTACTTGAGTGAGCAATTTGGTTACTCGAGTAAGCCGTGTCTCCAAATGAATATCTAGGAAAACTTTACTCGAGTAAGAAGAGGTGTTACTCGAGTAAGAGGGGTTTTAATAGAGTAAAAAGGACTGTCACTTGAGTGAGCAAGGCAAATTTCCTGAAGCGAAGTCGTTTTGGGCACTCAAATCACCCCCATTAGATTCTTTCGACCTCACTCACTCTAATGTCACTCAAATCACTCCCATTCTATTCGAAAATCATTTCCATTGATTGCCCATCATTCCTGAACATCCATTGAAATAAGATCAACCTTCCATTTCTCTTATTTCATCATTTTCGTTCTTGAATCTCATATTTTGTTCTTGGCCGAATTTGCTTTTTAACTCGGATTTAACATGTTTCCGTTGGAATGATTATTAGGGGATGTTAGATTGTGCTATCACCACCCAAAGTCGGGCCGCGACCGGCGTACGAGGTGAAACGTCTAAGAAAGCCCAGCCCAACTCACATAAGCCTTGGAGAACAGAAACTACCCAGATTCATATTATTAATCGGTTTATTTACCATATTAAAATAATTTAACAAGGATAAGTTTTCCGAAAACAATATTCCCGAATATTATTAAAATATATTTATAATATCAAAATGCTAAATAATATTTCAAATAAAACCGTTAAACATTATTTAACAAATAGAAGTCCATAACCCACTATCCGTTGTGGAGCAACTAACATAATAGAAACCTGCCCGAACAATAGGGCACTCACTGAGCGCGAAAGAACCAAACGACCGCTATCAAAATACCTGAAAAGTGAAGTTGAACAAAGACAAAAAAAAATAAAAGGGGCAAGATTCCCTAGTGAGCGAATAACACAACAGAGCGGCACAGACTCCTCAAAAGGGTTTTGAAAACATTTTCAAAAACTACCACATGCACGTGTATTTCCAATTAATATCATATATATATATATATACACACACACACACACTCATATATATAGATAACTTAGTTCAAAATCTACTTTGCAATCCTTTTTGCATACAAAGCAAACAACAGCCAATTATCGAAATTGATTAGATGAAGAAATTAAATAACACGTTTAATTTTTCTCAAATCCCAAAATAGCCAAAGTGTTTTCCTTTCAAATACTTTTCTGAAATTCACGTTCACTTTCGAAGATATTCCAAAGAATAGTACTCAAATATTTTCAGAGATAAATACTCAATTTATTTCAAAGATGATTTCCAAATTATTTTCAGACATGAAGACCGTAGTATTTTCAGAGTTACATATCAAGATATTTTCAGAGAATAAATACCAAGGTATTTCAAAGATAGTTCCAAAACATTTCCTGAGAGTAGTTCAAAATATTTTCAGACAATAGTTCAAAAAAATTTTCAGACAGGGATCAAAGATCATATTCATCGAGTTAACCGAACTCGGTAATAGCCACTTAAGGCTGAGATTAGCCACTAAGACACTATGGTCTAGCCACTAAGGCGAGTATAGGCCACTAAAGGCACAAGTAAAGCCACACAAACAAATGATACAACTCCGGTATATCAAGGTTACGCTATCTCATAGCTAGGTGTCCCAAAACAAAATGTTTTCACCAAAACATTTCACTATATCTTCAAACTATTCAAATAAGTAGCACATTGAACGAACACATCATTTTTTCAAAATGATAACAAACTGTCAGACAAAATATTTATTACAAAAATATTTAGTATTCAGAAAAAATAATTATTTCAAATAAAATATTCGCTCCGAAATATATTCTCAAAAGACAAAATATTATATATAATATATATGTTAGTAGCTCATATACCACTATATGTATGGGATTTTATCTCAAATACTCTAAAAAGAAATTTAAGTTTCTAAAATGTATGAGCATCCAAAATATACAAAAAAAAAATTTAAATTTCTAAAATGTATGACCACACGTTTGATAACACAACAAAAAGTTTGACCACACGGCAAAATGAGTACAAAATGAGAATAAATTATTCTCATTATTCCAGATACGAAAATAGTACAAAACGACAACAACTCATTATTTCAGATATGAAAATGAGTACAAACAATTATTTTACCGGTCTTCTTCTTCACAAAGGCTAAGAACTCGATGCAGTCAGAAATAAAGCAAACCTCAAAGCAGATAATCCTTTTGTTACAGTAATCAGTTGACATATAATATTATTTTCAAATCTAAACAATTGTAGAATTATTTCTCTTATTTCTGAAAGGAACTGGAACATATTAGGATCCGGATAATGGCATGCAGAAGAACAACAAAAAAAATTTCTTACCAACCTATCAAATTTATTTAAGCTCGTTTCTAAAATATTGAAGTCCAACTGACTAAGTACAAACTAACTTTATACAACTTCTAACTTCCAAGTATGAACTATAGCTACAACTTCTCAATCCCTAATACTAAATAATCTATAGTAATGCCAAATCCTGACTGGCTTCCACTACCTGCAAATTGCACTCATCAAAACTCTTTAACACGATTAGACTTTGTTTCTTCCCAGCCTCTGTTTCTTTCCAGCCTCACGTGGAGACGACACAACAGGCTTTTTGGAACAGCAGAGAACAATGGTGTCGTTAAACATTTTCATGAAGAACTTCCTTTCGACATTCACTACAAGAAAAAGCGTTTTTGTGACCCACATTCGATCGCAAAAATTCGTCGCAAAAAACCTCATGCAAGAGCATTTTTGCAACGAATTCGTTGCAATTTTTTCCGACGACTAAAGTATTCGTTGCGAACTTCGGGACAAAGCCAAGAAGGCATGTTGCGATGAATTCGTCGCAACAAAAGTTGAAATGGGCACATTGCGACGAATTCGTCGCAAAACATTTTATTTTTAATTTCAAGATTTAAATTTCAAATTAAAACGGCATTAACTTTATTTTCCCACTATATATATATATATTAATATGTATATTTATTACAATATTTGTCCAGTTATTATAAAACTCTTAAATGTTTGAATTCGAGAGATTGAGCAAAAGTGGAAATGGGCACATTGCGACGGATTCCTAGCAAAAAGAGCGGCGAATTCATCATAAAACTAAAAATTGTGATGAATTCGTCACAAAACATTTTATTTTTAATTTCAAGATTTAAATTTCAAATTAAAACGTCATTAAATTTTTTCTCCAACTATATATATATATATATATATATATATATATATATATATATATATATATATATTACAATATTTGTCCAATTATTATAAAACTGTTAAATGTGTGAATCGAGAGATTGAACTAAAGTGGAAATGGGCACATTGCGACGGATTCGTCGCAAAACATTTTATTTTTAATTTTCAGATTTAAATTTCAAATTAAAACGCCACTAACTTTATTTTCCCACTGTATATATATATACACATATGTTAATATATATATTTATTACAATATTTGTCCAATTATTATAAAACTCTTAAATGTGAGAATCGAGAGATTGAACAAAAGTCGAAATGGGCACAATGCGGCGGATTCGTATCAAAACATTTTATTTTTAATTTGGAGATTTAAATTTCAAATTAAAACGTCATTAGCTTTATTTTGCCACTATATATATATATATATATATATATATATATATATATATTTATTTATTTATTACAATATTTGTCCAATTATTATAAAAATGCAATTATCGGGTTATAGTTTTCCAGTATACAATATATATTTCATACGTATAAAATTATTGTCCAACAGGCTGAAATCTTAACAACAGTCAAATATTACATAAATGTTGTAAAATTAATATAAATACGTTGAATCGGTGATAATTTTTTCCATAAAAATATAACAATAAGGTTATCAATTGTGCAATACATTTTTTGATGACATTGAAGTTTGTATCGTAAAATTTCATTCATCTTCATGATCATCATCATCAAAACTCTCAGCTTGGTCAACTTTTCATCTGTATCTTCGACGTCGTCGTCTTCCTCTTCTTCTTCATCTTCGTATTCACCATGGTCATTTAAACGTGTTTGCAAGTCTGCGTCCTTGGCAAGGTAAATGTCTTCTTCAACAATAGTCCCATCTAGGTCATTTAATGGTCAAGCCGACACAGAGTCAATGCCTTCATCTATTTGGTGTGGTTTCACATCATCATCTTGGAATGCGCCATGATCTCGGATATCTTTCTCGTGAATGTGCCATCAAAAAATTTGTGAGCCTTAACTTTGCACACAACTAGCTAATCAGATAAATCACGTTTGTATCTCGGATATGGAAGATAATACACCTGAACGGCTTGTTGCGCCAATACCTACGTGTCTGTGGTGCGCATCTTAATAGACTTCTTAACCTCAACAATCTTCATCTGTGGATGAACACGAGATCCACCATGACTACTTGTTTCAAACCATGAGCAGTTAAACACTACCATTCATTTGATGTTAGACCTAGGATAATGAAGCTCCATAATCTCATCAAGGACACCAAAGAAGTCCTCCTCCTCAGTACCGAAATAAGTATCTTTAATGCATGTGTCGATGTTGTATGTGGCTCCGTTAGAGGAATGACCTTTACTGTGAAACCTATATCCTTTGACAAGATAATCGAGAAATGACTAGGCAATCATACTCGGTCCTCGTTCCAACATCTTATTGTTCTCATTTGTTATTGGTTGTGTCGGCGACCGATCCTACATATCGTACACGAATAACATTACACTAAAAATTAAAGTTCGACTGAAGCAAGCATAAATTTTAGCTAACTGTGCGACGAACTACTCATATAGAAATAAAACCATGTGCGAAAATCTTTTTCGATTAGAGTAGACTCCTCAGCCTTTGTAATTCCCGGGTGAGATGGTCACATGAACATGTCAATGTATAATCTACATGAAAAAAGGTCAAGTTTGTAAAACATACATTTTTAGAAATGTGTGTGAGGTATTAGTGTGTGGACAACTTACTCGATATATGGTGAAACCTTCGGACAATTGCGCAACACATATGTTTGTATGATATGATACTCCTCATCAGACAACGGACTTCTAACACCTTTGCCAAATGTCCTACCAGGATAGGTAAAAATAGACAAGTTGTTCGGATCAACTTCATCAGGCAATGTACTGTATACTTCGTTGTGCTTGACCGAGCATAACTTATCTACAATGTGTTGATGAAAGTAGTACGAACAGAACGTAGTCGTCTCTTCAATTTGATATGTACTGCAAATATATCCCTCCACTCTAGCCTTGTTTCCTACTACTCTTTTCAACCGATGCAAAAATCTGCAAGAAAACAACATAGATTAGGCGCGTCAGACATTGCTACAATATTATTAATGCTTGAAATTCTAAACCAATCTCAAGGTAGATGTTACCTCTCAAATGGATACATCCATCTATACTGAACTAGCCCTCCTAAAGATGCCTCTAGAGGTAGATGAACTGGAAGATGCTCCATGGAACCAAAAAATGTTGGTGGGAACATTCTCTCCAACTTGCAAATAATTACAGGGATTTCTTTATTCAATACTTGAACCTTATCCTTTCTTAGTTTTGTGGATGTCAAGTCCCTAAAGAAAATGCTCAATTGTGCAAGGGGCTCCCAGTACTTGTAATCCAAGAACGGTCGAAATGCGACATGCATTAACCATTGCAAAAAAAAAAAAGACAATCATGGCTTTTCATCCCAAACACACTATGCTTCTGTGCATCAATGCATCTACTTAGATTAGACACATAACCATCTAGGAATTTCACTATTTGCAACCACTTGAACAATATTTTCTTTTGCTCAGTAGCCATAGTGTATTTAGCCTTCACATACCTCTTGCCTGTGGCATCAGGCTCTAGCTCTTCGCGCCTACAAATCTCACGTATGTCATATCAGGCCTTCAAGTTGTCTTTGGACTTACTTGGAACATTAAGAACTGTGTTAAATACGTTATCTAATACGTTTTTCTCAATGTGCATGACATCCAGGTTGTGTCTGATGCTTAAATCACCCCAGTACGGAAGGTCCCAAAATATACTCATTTTCTTCCAACCAGTAAACCTACCAACATTACAGTTATGCTCGCCAACACCCGGTTCTGTAACTTTCTTTAGGCCAATGTTCTCTAGCTCACCAAATATCTCCCAACTAGATTTTAAATTTGGGAGAAGATCGTTCACTGCAGCCCGACCATTCTTAAAGTCTGATTTGTTCCTCCTGAACGAATGTGCATCACCTAAGAACTTTCTATGACAATCAAACCAATAAGTCATTCGTTCATGTTACAAATAGAAATCATCACTCTCCTCCATGCAACAAGGACATGCATACTTGCCCGATGTACTCCAATCTATCAAATTAAATTCTGTTAATTTTAACAATATAAACAAGTATTTCAAATATACAATGAAAGTGACTCAATTGTACATATTCATATTAGATAACATTGAATACGTTGGGAAGTCACTAACGATCCAAATAACAATGGCCCGCATCAATAAATTTTGCTTCCTGGACACATCATATGTCAGAGCCCCATGATGCCATAAACTAATAAGCTCTACAATCAACGGTTGCAAGTATATATCTAGTCTCTGTTTCGGACTCTGTGGACCTGGAATAATAACGGTCAAAAACATGACTGGATCTTTCAAACACATAGAAGGAGGCAGATTATAGGGCATCTATATCATGGGACAACTTGAATACTGTTGACCCAATGTGCCAAATGGGTTGAACCCGTCTGTGCATAAGCCCAACCGCACATTTCTACTTTCTGCCGCAAAATCTAGATGGTAACGATTGAAATGCTTTCAGGCCTCATCTTCATATGGATGTTGCATCACTCCCTCCTCCTACATATGCTCCTTATGCCACCTCATGTGAGCTACAGTAGCATCTGATGCATACAACCACTGCAATCACTGGGTGATCGGCAAGTAGAACATGTGGGAGTGCAGCACAAGACTTCACTTTCTGATTTTGTATCTTGGTTGGTCGCAAAATTGGCAAGAAAGGTATTCCTCATGCTTACCCTAAAAAATCATGCAGCCATTGTTGCAGCAGTCTATCTTTTGGACTAGAAAATCAAGCTCCTCCACCAATTTCTTCATGTTGTACATGTTATTGGGTAACGTTGTCTCTGTAGGGCCACACCAACGAGACCACTCTGAAATTAAGTTATATGCTCTCTCAGGCATGTTGAATTGCGCCTTGATATTTAAATGCGTTGTGGCTGTTGTTGGTTGACTAACCACACAACCCGGATATAACAACCTACTCTCTAAGGCCAAGATATCAAATAGCCTTTGTCCCTCTAGATTGGGATCCTCTTCCAAGAAATTCGACGCATCTTCTGTATTAGGGAACAGTGAAGGGCCTGCCACATCGAATACCATTTAGTGCATCTGAACATAATCTGGTTGGCGTATATCATGAATGGTGACATCGTTATTACTACTGCCTTCAAACCGTGTAGACACTTGCAGAGCCACTTGATACATAGTTGTCTCCCCTTGACAAACCCATTGTTGATAATTAGGAACAAAACCATGACTATACAAGTGTGTTCTAATGATGTCAGGGTGTAAGAGCCTTTTGTTCCCGCACCTCTTGCATGGACAGCGTATTTGCGAATTTTTGCTCTCGAAATGCGGCATTGACTGGCAAAACTCAAAAAATTGCTCCACCCAGCCATGAATTCATCAGTTAAAAAACCATTCAAAATACGTGGGTACATCCATTCACGGATTTTTCTATAGTTTTGGTTTCACAAATTATATAAGTTTTCGTTACTATCACATATACATATTACGTGCCATCAAAAATATATGTAATATATCAACATCTACGTATATCAACATCTAAATATATAATCTTACACTAAACATTAATTCACCTCCATACTAACAAGACACTTTCTAGGAAAACTAATTAAAGAACTCTTAATAATAACAACAAAACAAACAAACAAACCAATTAATTAAACAATACCACATAAAATTATTGAAATATTGAATTTTTATTGAAAACAGACTAACAAATTCAATATGTTGTCGAACTTAGCCCAAAACACTTCAGCTTTAAAGATATGAACCCTTATATATTTCGTTTTCAAGTACTTTCTGAATGTGCCTTCAACAAAACAAGCCTTGTATAAATAGGACAAAATTCTTGCGACGGAAAAAATTTGGTCGCAAAAATAGCGACAAATTCATTGCTATTTTGCGACGGGAACAAGTGGACGCAAAATTTGTGACGACTTCATCGCAATTTGGCGACGAACATTCATTTCATCACTAAAAGAAGTGCGAAATCACCTTTGGTTTCCCGCCAAAAAATTACGACCACATATTTCGTTGAAAATGAGGCAGGAAATTTCCCGCCAAATTTTTGCTACAACATATTCCGTCGTTGTTTTTGAAACGCAAATCATTTCGTCGCTAAATTTGTGCGAGACACTGTTTCGTCACAAATTTGGTCGCAAAGGCTCGTTTGGAAGCAACTCTCCCTCTCCTGCAATGAAACATCGTTCGTCGCAATTATTTTGAGACGAAAAGTATTCCGTCACAATATTTTGCAACGAATTCGTTGCAAAAATTGCCAACGATTCAGTCTGCGCAGTTTTGTGACGAAATCGTCGCAAATGTTTATTTGAAATTTTTTCCTTGTAGTGATTTTCAAAAGCACAATATTGTTCGATCAGTAATACAGTTCTGAATCTCAAGACTCATCGCTGAAGAAATACATTTTTGTGGTGCGGCTACATTTCAAATTAGGAAATTTTACTTCCATTTTCATTATTTCAACAACAACAAATCACAACCCTTCACTCAAATGGGCAAAACCTGTCGGGATTCACACATTGAGAGAGTCGAGGCATCAATAAGAATGCCCTAAAGATTAGCGGCAATGTCTTTAACGGAAACACCGATGGATCGGAAGTAACCGAGGTGGTCGGCAGCCTTCTTGTCGGCGCAAGCGACGAGGGAGAGAATTGATTCAACCACAACATAATTGCGGTAGAGAAAGAACACATGTGGTCGACATAACATGCTTTTGATTCTTGATGTGAAACACAATTTGTTTTACACATCTTCTTCTTTTGCTTAATTTGACCTTAGAGAAAGAGGAGTGAGGCAAGAGAGGAACGAGATGAGAGAGAGAGAGAGAGAGAGAGAGAGAGAGAGAGGAGTGAGGCGAGAGAGAACAAAGAGAGGAACATGAGATATGCAACATAGAGAGTGCAGAGTGAGAAATTGAAGCTGCTAGGAACCACTTATATATTAAAGCATTTCAGAAATTTTAATCACAAATTTAGCATTTTAGAAATTTTAATACACTGTAAGACATAGAAGAAAACATAATTGTAAAGGTGGACTCACAAGGTAATTTCCATATATATAATGCAAATATACTATAAACATATCTCAATATATATATCATATTCAGGTGTACATGAATCCGAGGGGCCCTTAGACATCCTCCAAATCGATAACAGGAGTTTCTGTTGTTAGACCATCCTCTATCACACATGTTTTTTTTTCCTAGAGCCTCCTAATTTTTATATCGTGTTGCCAAGCTACTTGGCAACTTTAATATTATAACCTATAGGTTCTACATTTCCAAATTAGCCTGTATATATGAAGCTATTAAACTGTTTTTGAACTATCCCTATTAGTCATGTTGTTAAAGAAGTTAATGGCAATGCTAATTGACTAGTGAGATATTGTCTAGATCTACTTTTAGGTTTTCATTAATTTTTACATTTACCATCTTTCTTCTCACAGTTTTTATATTCAGACTATGTAAGAATTTTTCCTCCATCATTACTAATTACTCAGCAATGAATTCATCTGTCTCATTGCCTGCTAAGGGGGTCAACCTAGTTAGATTGCTAGAGGTGATGCAACATGCTCCCGATGTCAACTTAGCTGAATTAAGACTCGTGTGAGTCCGCATTTTAAAAAAATAGACTTTATATATAGCTAGAGTATTCCCTCCCATTCCCACCATAATGGCAACACCAGAACCAGAGTCATTGCTTTAAGGTCAGGCAGAAGCATGCAAATACATGTTTGCTTTTGCCGACTCCGTGGCTCTGAAATGTGCCATAGAGCTTCGCATACCTGACATCATCCACTCACACGGTGTCTCCATCACCTTATCCCAAATCGCTTCTTCTATCACCTCCACTACTTCCGTTGGCATCCCCTACCTCAGCAGCATAATGCGATTCTTAACCCGCCAGAGAATCTTCACCTCTCATTCTCTGCCCGACGGGGGAGAAACTCTTTATGGACCGACCCATGTTTCCAAATGGTTTTGTCAAGATTCTGAATATACTCTTGTTCCTTTGTTTGTAATGCAAAACCATCCTTGGATACTTGCTCCGTGGCATTTTCTCAGCAACTGTGTCAAAGAAGGCGGTGTTGCTTTCAATAAACTTCATGGTAGCGAAATTTGGGAATTCGCATCTAAGAATCCTGAATTTAATGACTTGTTCAATGATGGCATCGCCTCTACTGCTAGGGTTGCCGTACCTGCAATTCTAAGTGGGTATAAAAATGGGTTCACCAATGTTGGGTCGTTGGTTGATGTGGGTGGTGGCACTGGAGGACTAATAGCTGAGATTGTTAAGACATTTCCACACATAAAAGGAACCAATTTGGATTTACCACATGTTGTTGCAACAGCTCCCAAGTTTGAAGGAGTCACTCATGTTGGTGGCGACATGTTTGAGGCCATTCCTAGTGCTGCTGCTGTTATCATGAAGGTTAGTATCATAGTCGATCTGTTTCTCACTTTCTTTCTTCACAAGAAATGCAACATAAAGATCTCAACTTTATTTGATCTAAATCCTCGAGGCATAACAATATTCGTAGCATTTTTTACGTATATATCTTTGTCTTTTTAAAGTGTTATATACTCCGATTAAGATGTTTATTTTGATGCTGTTATCATGAAGGGTAGTACCATAGTGGATCTGCTTCTCGCTTACTATGTTCACAAGAAATGCAACTTAAAGATCTTAACATTACTTGATCTATATACTGGAGGCATAACAATATTCTTAGCTTTTTTTACATTTATTTTTGTCTTTTTAAAGTGTTACATACCGTTATATTGTGGTCTTGTTTAGTTCAACTTTTGAGGAAATGATTTTCTCATGAGTGATTACTAAGGAAATTAAATTAATTTTCATGAAATCTATATTTTTTTAATAAGTTGAGTTTTACGAAATTTTGTTCATTTAGAGCAAAAAAAGTGGTATAAAGATGAGCTTAGTGTAATAAAATGTATATTATTTTTATTTAGTTGGAAAAATAACTTCTGTAAAATTCTTTATTTAATTGGCAATTGCACTTATAGGAAAGTTGGCCAAAAATCTCAATAATACCCTATATAAAAACTTAAGTACGTAGGACTTCTAGGTACAGAATGTTTAGTGGTTGTGATGAAAATGGTCGCAGCAATACTGATAACCATGACCACCAAGACGGGATGAAGCTAATATAATCTTTTGTATTTATCTTCCTTAGCGAAAATTTTATTTAGATATTTTAAATTTAATTTAATAGCTAAAAGTTTATCAATATATTAAAAAAATTGATTCAAACAACTGAATCTGAACTATTAAATTAAATCTAAAGTGTATAACAATATTTCAATCATCACAAACATATAGAAGAGATAGGACAAAAATATCATAACACATTTCGGTAGGAGGTAGCAGATGACCGTTGTAATAGTTTTAAAATTAAAATTTCTGATATTTGACTAAAGCTAACTGTACATAATAATGTTTAACTAGAAAAATATGCAATTCACGCTTAAAGTTTGTGTATTGAAAGTGGTAATATAGTATTTTAAAATAATTATTAGAGTTATTATGTAGCAATTAAGAAGTCAAGAATTAAAGTTCAAAAAGTTAAAGCAACTATTATATTACAAATAAAATTTTACCTATTGACAACTTAGTAAAAGATATATTTTTTATATGCAAGTTCGAAATGTTAGATATTCAAATAATTAAATTAATCGGCCATTTTGTTTTTGTTGTTTTTCAAATCCAACCAATCCTTTCGCTCCCAACTAGTCATGTTAGTTAGAATTTTTTTTTCTAATCTTCATATGTTTTCGTCTTAACAACTGAACAAAACTATCAATTGCCACCCCTCGCGGGTAGCCGAGCGGTAAGGACATGTTATCCTCAGTTCGCATGTCGTGGGTTTGATCATGGGAAGGAGAGCGGCGTAATCCTAGGTAACCCGAGTTGCCATTGGCCTGGGATGTGCACTAGAGTTGGGTTAATCAGACATCTACTATTTGTCTTCGATTAGGTGTTACGGTAATCACACTTGTGCATGGGTCCAAGTCCGTTGTCAGATGTCAGCTATGACTCTAGGAATATTCTGCAGCGGGGAGAGATTGAGTCTGCATAGTTACGTCCAACAGAAGTATGCTGCCTACTGATCGTCTCCACTTTTTTTTTTAATAAAGAAAAACTATCAATTGCCAAAAGAAGAGAGGCAAAGCTAAGTCGTGTCGGCTTTAACGAAACATTGACCAGACATAAGACAACATAACAGACAACACCCATCTCTCCCTCTCTCTCTCTCTCCACTCTCTACCCCACCACTCTCCCCCTCCATCTCCTTCCTCTTCGATCCAATCTCTCTCAAATCGCTGACTCTCTCTCTCTTTCTCTCTCTGATCGCAATCCCTCACATCTGACTCGCTCCACGTCAGCAAGGTACTTCGCTCTTCCTCATTCTTCTGTTCTTCTTCAGTTCCTCTGGTGTTTAATCACAGCCCCCAATTTGACATCTTTCTAGATGTCAACCAGGTAACTATGAAGTGATGGTAGTGACGTGGCATAAATAAGACACCTCAGTTGCTCATTAACTAATGAAATCTACAATAGATAGCATCTAATTAGAAACTAAAGATTCCTTAAATTTACCTTTAAATTGGAAAAGAAATTGAAATTGAATATTGTGTATTGTGGGTCTAGTTAAAACTCTTTCTTTTCTATTTATATAAACCAAATTCATTTGGAGTTATTTACTTAAACATTAAATTATATTGACTCTTATTGTCTTTTTAGTGAAAACTTCTCATTTCCCAATTAACTTGTTTCTGATGGACTACATGTTATAAATATTATTTAATTCAATCTCATGTTGTGTGTTTTGTTTTTCACTGTATTACATTTTTAATTACTATATATTACAATTTTAACATATATTGTTCGATCCACACATATATTATCTTTTAATGATTTAATTTATTGATTTGTAATCTATTTCCATAATATTGTATTTTAAAAAATAATAAACTTATTTTTTTATAAAAAGGAAAATTATAACAACTAGAGAGAAACTATTATGGACCAATATACTAGGCAATAATGGAGGAAATTACACCGTTTGGTCTTTCTTGAGATTATTGATCAGGTTCTCGCAAACGCACGTGTGTTGATGTATTAATGATTATCAATTTGTAAAAGAAAAACAATAAATACCATGATTTGATTTTTGAGATTTTTGATTTATAAACACACGATTAATAATAAAAATCAATTAGAAATGAAAGGAGATAAATAATTAATGATAAAACGTTAGGACTTTCGATATTTCAACTAAGACTTTTATTTGTTATATTAATGATTGGAGTTTTAGGATTGAGTGTTCTCTCACTATTTTCGCTTAAAATTTGTCTTGAGTTCATTTAAACTATGTTTACATTTATTAGGAGTGTCTTCTCGACCTCACCAAACTAAATTAGACTCTTTAAACCATTGAGAAATTTCATTAAATACCTTACCTACATAGAATATATCTATATCCTAAGCTAGGCAAGTTTAATGCTTGTGAACCTCATGTAGCCTTCCTCTCTCGATCCTTCAACTATATTTGTCTAAACTATAGTCATGATGATCAAGCACAACAATAGTCAATCAAAACAAGTTACCAAATCAAATCCAAAGTAAACTACAAATATAGAACATAAAGCACAATACACATTCATTAAATATAACAAATAGTCATCAATAGTCTATATCTCTAGGTCCTAACAATAAATCTAAGCTACCATAATTTACATAAATGAAAAGCAACAATAGAAATAAAAACAATTATCACCAACTAAAAGGATGAAGAAATAAAGGAAGAATAAAAGTCAATAATGCCTATTCAATGTCACTTTTGAAGAGGATGCCCAAAACCTTCAAGCTCTTCCCTTTCTTCTTCAACTCTAACCTAAATTTCTGTCTAAGAAACTAAGAGATGTAAGTCCCAATACGCAATGAAATGACAATCCAAGAAGGGGATCAATTGGATTTCTAGCAAGTTAAAAATTTTGTTGAAAATATTTTGCAAACTAAAACAAATAACAAAGTTCTTCTAAACCAAAATCAAAGTTAAATGCGGAAGCAACTTAAAACTAAAGATCCAATCCACACACAATAGTATAAATCAAATGCAAGTGCAAGGGAAGAGAGCAAATATATGATTTATAGTAGTTCAGTACTCCTTAACCTACGTCCACTCCTCTAGATCCTCTAAAGAATTTCAATCTACTATCTTTCTCACTTCCGGGTTGAGAGAAACCATTTACAGCACTTATTGGGACTTAATTTTTGCGAGCTCAGCTAGAAAACCGAAATCACTTGTTTTCAGGACAAAACAAGCAAAACAAACGTCTAGTTTTTTGCAGGCTTAACTAGAAAATTGTTCCCACTTGTTTCTAAGGCTCACTAGCAACCACTCTTGTTTTTCTAAGGCACAACAAAGAAACATATCTACCCCAAGCAAGCGACCTTACTTGTTATAAAATCAACCCAAGAGTATAACATATTCAAGCTCACACAAACCAAAAAATGTGATAGCAAATAAATAGCTCAAATGGGTTAGAAAGGTAGAAGTAAGAGAGAAAATGAATATCAAGTTTAGCAAGGGTCTCTCTTGTCTTCTTTCTGCTCTGGGACATCTATTTATAGCCACTTGAAAGAATATAGTTGTTGGAAGCCTCAAAGTAGCCGCTGTGAAACAAATAGGAATTTGTTCCTTCATTGAGGTCACTATAACTAACGTGCATTATTTCCATTAATGGACATTCTTCAGATACATTGTCAAGGATCAGAGTAAGTTGTAGACCATTAGCGTGTCATGTTGAATTTGCAGTTCTTTTATTTGAAAAATGCTTCTGACTAGCGTGCCTATTCAATCATCAGCGTGTGTTATTTAATCCTTTAATGTACCTTACTCATCATCTGCGCACTTTAACTACTTCAAAGATCACACCTTTAAGTCTAACACATTCTCGTACGAACGAATATTCAAAATTTAAAACCTCGAGGAGCATATAACGGATTTGTCAATTTCTGAGAAACTTATCGTCTACGTGCGTTTTCAAGCACCAACGTGCATTGTTGCATTGACATTAAAAATGTCACCTTTACTCAACAACATGTTCTTCATTCAATAACGTCTCACCAATGCAGATGCCTTATTTTGCTAAGACATATCTCAGAAATGCTTCGATAACGTGCCTTGCACATCCTCAGCGTGCCTTAATAAACCATAGTGTTTACATCAAGAAGCTTCAGGCTTATTCTACCCGCTTTGTTGAATCATTAACGCACTTTTAGAAATTCCATACACTAATATATATAGCATGTCCGTGCATTCTTCCCTGATTAGCATGCTCAAATTCCACTGATATAAAGTTCTAAAACTGTAGGATAACTGATAAGGTGCATTGATTTTTTCATACCGGACGTTAATAAGCGCTAAGGTGAGCTAGTGAATCATTAGCGAGCGTAGATGCCTTTTTGTCTTTGGAGCAATGTGAGTTGATATCTGATCAATGTGTGTAGGGATTCATTAACACACTTTGCTTAAATGTTTTCAGTTGTTTTGGAAATCCTCAAAACTTAGACTGATTTTTCATGTTGTCCATAAAATGGCTCAACAATCTGCCCATTTTTTATGATGACAAAACCACTGAAGAATTTGCACTCCCTCTCAGTTTGTGCACCTGTTCTTTATATTAAATCACAACATAAAATTTTCTCAAGGCTGAAAACCTTGTCACATGGTTAGATACACAATAACATTGACCAAGCTCTGATATTACTCCCCGTTTTTATCATTGATCAAAAAGTTAAGCAACAAAAGAGTAAATTAATCAAAACTCAATAGACATATCCATGGATTTTTCATAGAATATAACAAGTCATTACATCAAACATTGTTTAGACAAAAGAAACATTCATCTATCAAAACCAAGTTAGAATAGAATAAATATAGACAAAATGATGATATGAATGCAAAATGTGATGTTATGCAAAATATGGATTGATGCAACGAGATCAAGCTTTTGAAGTGGATGGCGAATGAGATTTGGACGTTTTTGTGGATGGCTCATTGAGATACAAGTCCTTTTGATCAACATCCTTTTGTTCAATACCCTTTGGATTCTCTTCAGAAATAATAATTGCATTATGTTGGCCAGTGACTTTGTTCGTGATCTGCACGAGATCGACTTGTGATCATTTCTTGCTGAATCTCTTTTTCTTGCTCAATTTCCTTCTTTTGCTTCTATGCTTCTCCAAGCATAGATTGTGCTAATGAGTCAATATTTTTGCCCACTACTGATTGAAATTCAGAGAACTGTGATTCTTTAACATGTGCCCCAGAGATGGTCTTTTCCGAGTCTTGTTCTTACTCCTCTAGTCTATTTTTTTACCATCGAGGCTACTACTTTTCTACTTAATTCCAACACTTTTTCATTCAGTTTAGAAGCTGTTGGTGGATCCTTTTGGTGAGCAGTAGTGGAACTTGATGGAATGTGTTCTTGAGACAAATCAAGAACTTCAATCTCCTTAGTGTTTTTCTTGGTCCTCAAGCTTTCAACACTCTTAAAGATCAACTTCTAAGATTCCTCAATCCAAGGCAATATAGATTTAGTTTGGCTCTTAAACTGAAGGAACTCCTTCTTTGTCACATTTAGAGGCTTTGCTCCAATTCCCTTTTCACTTTCTAGAGCTTCTTCACCTTGCTTTACAAAAATCACTTTTGGTTCAGTGCCAACACGTTTGAAAATCATTTCTTCGGGCTTCGGTCTATATTTCTCATCCTTTGGATCCATAAAAATATATATGCTTCTTAAGTAAGGACGATATATAAACCCTTTTTCAACCGTCTTGAATAACTTCATACTTCTCAATTTCTCTTTCCTGATCTTGTGAGTTTCCACAATTTACCCTTTTTTGAAACCAGAGAAATCCACCTTGCTATGCTTAGAGATCTTGGTCAAATGGCTAGCAAATGGAATTCTCTATTTCCTATGTTTAGCTAAATGAGCAAAGGTGGGTATGTTGAAGCTCCGAACCTTCTCCATCATCACGTTCAGAACCATAAGTGAAAAATGAACCTCTTGCCATGTTATCAACAAGTTGATTGCTATCGTGTCTTGAAACATAATAACAACTTATGTGTGAGACCTTGGAGTGATGACCTTGGTGAGTGCAAGATGCACCATTCTCCAATGCACTCCAAGGTCATTTTGATCTAACAAATTAACATCAATTACTTTACATTGATTTAGAAGAAACTTTCTCACTTCATCTTTATCAACAACCACCAAATTTCCTTCCTTATTGTTGAATTCTTTTTCTTTCTCATTTCCTTTCTTCGAAACACATCCACTAGCAAGTAACTTGAGGAGCTCATGCAATAGCTGATCAGTAATTCTGACTTCAGTTCCATTTACTTTGCTCTTAATTACGATCTCAAAATCTAATCCAAACTCGTCATCCTCTTCATATATGCTCGTATTGACACAAAATTCACGGACTAGATTAGGGTAGTAGTTCCTTTCTTCTACACAAAACTATTTCAAACCATATTTCACGAAATATTTTGTCAAATCTAACCCTCATTCTTTCAAACTCTAAAAATCAGACACATAGAGTCTGAAAATTTGGCTAATTCAAGTTTTCTATCTCCTTACAGCAGCAAGATCAACGAACCTATCAGTTTCATACTCCTCATCAAACACAACACGTTTCCTAGCCTTTTTAGGAGTAGAGACTTTCTTACCTTAAGCCTTTGATTTTTGAACTTTTTCAGACTGTGGCATCTTGATCCCTTTCGATGGTTTACCCTTTTATGTAGCTAGGACATCATGAGCCTTCTTTGCTCTTTTCTCAGTCTATTTCACTATTCTCAAAAGGTTTCGGTGGTGCAAACGAACATAGAGATGTTATGAATGGGTATCTACGGGCATTATTAGGGTTTGGAGAGTTGAGAGAGTTTGAGTGTTTGAGAGAAATAGAGCTTTCTGAGAGATTTTGACAAAGATAAAGATAAAGTCGGTTTGAAGTAGAGATGAAATGACACAGAGGAGATATTTCTTTGTCGAGTAAAAAGTGAAAAGTCTAGGCGGTTTAATTTTGAAAAGTGATAATTTAGGCGGCAATTGAATTTTAGATCTGGGACATTATCTACGTGCGTAGTTAATGAATAATGCATGCTAACGATGATAGTCTGTAAAGACCTACACGCATTAGACATCATCTACATACGTTGTTGAAGGTCGGTTAAAAAGATAAAGCAGGCAGTAGGCATGGTAAATACCTATACGTTCGTTGTGTTAGTTTTGTTCCCTAGTCCAATCATTGATATACATTGTCATTATATTTATTATTTAAGAAAGAGGCATTTCATTTCATTTCATATCTATGAAATAATATAGTGTTTATGACAATAAAATTTCTACGAATAGTTTATTCTTCCTTATGTCATCAAATGTGTGACTTGATAGTAAAACCATAAGGTAAAAAGAATAGTATTCTAAAGGTCCCTAATTGATTGCTATCATAGGAATGATAACAAGTCAAGGTTAGTATTTTGCTAAGAGAATAATCATGTTATATTGATTATGAATATGGGATATCACTTAGAACATAGATACATGTTAGGGAACATGTATTGGACTGGCCCGCTATGAAAGCACTTCATGGATCAATGTCAGAAGTATCTTTCATACAGTGGTGCTGTTTAAGTCCTCTGACTGAAATTCACTATCGACTCCTAAATGAGGAATTGCATATTTTGACTTAGTAAAATGTTATCTGTAATAGGGTAATAATAAAGGCTACGATTGGATATGTCATGAATCTTGTAGAGGAGTGATAGTGAGAGTGATGGATTTGTTCCTCTTATGAAGAGTGATGACTTTAGGCCACTAGATAAGTAGGATTGATATAATATATGCATACTCAAATGAATTGATAAAAGAGATTATCAATGTCATTTGTATATCAATCTACTGGGGATCAAGAAATGCATTAAGCAATATAAGGTTGACATGTGACCATGCCTTATGCTTAATATAGATATCATGAGACAAAAGGACTAAATATCAAACTGTGGAAGGTTAACTCGGATCACCGACTCGACTCGATTTGGGTTGCCATAATGTATTACTAGATAACACTTACGGACTTTGGGCCCAAGTGTTTTGGGATGAAGACCATTGCCAATTTTGAGTGGGCCTATTGTGTCACACACAAGAACGATTTGGATTGATTCACAAATATTCTCTCTAATGGTAATTAAATTATTAGTAAGATTAATTTGATTAATCATTAATAATTTAGAATTTTATGATTTAGATCATAAATATAATATGAGATATTATCCATTAATATAATGGGCTTTTAATTTAATTCACTTATTAATATTGTTTTGGGTTTATTTATGTGTAACATAAATTAGGCCCATAGATATTAGTAATAGAGTGATTTATTTATTGATAGTGTATCATATAATTAAAATCCTAACAACATTAAGAAATCCTAGTGTAAATTCGGCATACACTCCTATTTTTTAGAAGGTTTTATTCTTGTATGACAAGGAGAAGAAAACCCTAAAAAAGGTATAGGAAATTCAGCACACACCCCAAATTAGGGTTGGTAGCTGAATTCCCCCTCCTATTTTTTAGGAGTGGGCCAAATTTGTGAAGAATGCTAATTAGGAATCCTTATTCTTGTAGGAAAAGAATTGGGCAAACCCTAGTGTGGTTCTTTAGGGTTTCTATGTGCCTATAAATAGGAGAGCCATTCTTCTATTTTCTCATGGCAATGGCAAAGCTGAATTTGTGAGTATCACAAACAAAGAGAGAATATTATTTGTGAGAATTAGAATAGTGATTCTAAGTGCTAGTACACATCATCCATCCAAAAGAGTTCATTTGTGTGGATACCATTGGTCACATTCGCGGAAAGGAAACGTGGTTGAAAGGGTTTCGAGTTTATACTAAAAGCTACATCAAAACTCCATTCATTCATTCAATTGAGCTTTGGTTTTAAGGTAAAATCCTAACCCTAATCGTGTATGTTGATGTGCATGGATCATTGGTGGAATTCTAGGATATTTTTTTTTTGTTATTTCTGCTGCGTTATCCTTTATATGAATGTCTTATTTTAGTTACGAATTCCAACACGTTGCCACCTCAACAACGTGCTTAAGTGTAGTTCGTGGCATTTATGACCTTTATTCACCAATTCTGCACCTTAATGCCAAAAATCATCTTATGTTTGCGTGCCTTGTTCCCTTTTAATGTCAATGTAAAATCTCCAATTAGGTACATTGATCATTCATCAACATATGTTATACATTAATACATGAAATCAAAAATGTCCAGTGGAACATTAACGTCCATGGTTTCCCAATAACGTGCCTTGATGTTCTTAAAACTTCTTGAAAAAATCAATGATCTACGAGCATTAATCATCACCAATTCACTTTGTTTAAAAATACTTCAACCCCAGCCACTGCATCAACTTATGTACCTGAGTAGCACAATATCTTGAATCAATTCCAGATATTCCCGAGATGATCTACACACTTTGATATCTCATCAACACACTCAGGAGCCAAAAGTATATCAATCAGAATCAACAAGGTCTTTCATAACGTGCGTAGAGCGTATATCAACCTACCTTGTTGCCTTTGGAACTGATACTTAACTCATTTTCCATCCATCTTAGTGACCTCAGTATGCATATAGATCACTTTGATATATTTATGAATCATAAATAAACAAATATGAACATAAATTATGCATTGGAAACAATCAATCAAAATGCATGTACACTTCTCCCCTAAAATATCAAAGGAATATCAACACAATTATAACTCCTCATTTGAAAAACAAAAACTCAATGTATGAAAAAATACCAATTGAAAAACATGTAATGAAATCAAAAAATATGCAAATGACACAATAAACAACATATTAAAAAATAATGCATATTAACCCAATAAATCAAAAACGAGTTTGAGTTCAAGGAAAAGGTACCACATTTTCAATTTTCTTCTTGGCTTTGATTGCAGTCAAGCATACTCCTCTAATTTCATCATCATCACTAGAACTTGAATCATCATCAAGGAATATTCTTTTCCTCCTTTTGCTATGCCTTTTTGAATATGGGCAATTCGGTTTGATATGGCTCGGTTCATTACATTTATAGCAAATGAGTTTGCTCTTCTTCTTGCTTGCCTCATTTTTACCTCTTCCTTTGTAAAGAAATTTGCAAAATCTGTTAGTGAGGTACTCCGCATCATCAATACCAGTTTCTTCATTATCATCCTCACTTGAGCTCAAAATGTGTTTTGTCGCCTTGAATGCAATGCCCAAGTTTTTCGTCTTCTTCTTTTTGGCTTCTATCTCATCATCTTATTCCATACTCATTTCATGAGTGAGTAAGGATCCAAGAAACTCGTCCAATGCTAATAAATTCAGATCTTTAGTTTCTAGAATTGCATCCTTCTTTGAAGCCCATGATTTTGGAAGTGATCTCAGAATTTTCCCTGCAAGTTCTGAATTTACGTATGATTTCCCAAGAGCTTTAAGGCCATTGATGAGGTCATTGAAGCGATCAAACATTTCTTGAATGGATTCATCTTCATCCATCTTGAACAGCTCATATTTTTAGACAAGAAGATAGACTTTGTTTTCCTTGACTTGGCTTGTTCCTTCATATGCAATCTTCAAAGTTTTCCAAATTTCTTGAGCACTTTCACATTATTGAACCTTGTTGAATTGAGATTTTCTCAAAGAACAATAGAGAATATGCATAGCTTTGTGATTGTAGGAGATGAGCCTTTTTTCATGGTCATTCCACTCATCTTTTGGCTTCTTCACTTTTCTTCCATCTACAAGGTTTATTGGTACAAATGGACCTTCCTCAACAACATCCCATATATCCACGTTTTCTAATTGTAGGAACACCTTCATTCTTGTTTTTTTATCAATAAATGTAATCATTGTCATCAAAGAAAATAGCATGATTAATAGATAAAAATTCATATCTTTAAATATAATGAATGGATGCCATTTTTGGAGTCTTTAACTCTTTGGATGTTAAGCCAAAAATAAATTATCAAGAGCACAAGCTACGATATCAATTGTAAGTCCAAATACATAATGAAATGGCAATCCAAGAAATGGGTGAATTGGATTTCTAGCAAGTTAAAAATTTTGTTGAAAATCTTTTGCAAACTAAAACAAATAACAAAGTTCTTCTAAATCAAAATCAAAGTTAAATGCGGAAGGAACGTAAAACTAAAGATCAAATTCACACACAACAATATAAATCAAATCTAAGTGCAAGGTAATAAAGAGAGAGCAAGGTAATAGAGCACAAATACGATTTATAGTGGTTCGGTCCTCCTTGACCTACGCCCACTCCTTTGGATCCTTTACAGAATTTCAATCTACTATCTTCCTCACTTCCGAGTAGTGGGAAACCATTTACAACACTTTTTTTATGGGATCAATAAGAAAAATCAATCCCTATTTTTTGCTAGATCAGCTAGAAAACCAAAATCACTTATTTTCAGGACAAAACAAGCAAACCAAACCTCTAATTTTTGTTGGCTTAACTAGAAACTTGGTCCCACTAGTTTTTTAAGGCACACTAGCAACTACTCTTGTTTTTCTAAGGCACAACAAGGAAACTTTTCTACCCCAAGCAAGTGACCTCACTTGTTAAAAAATCAACCCAAGATTATAACAGATTCAAGCTCACACAAACCCAGAAATGTGATAGCAAATAAATAGCTCAAATGGGTTAGAAAGATAGAAGTAAGAGAGAAAATGAATAGCAAGTTTAGCCAGGTCTCCTTTGTCTTCTTTCCGCTCTAGGATGTCTATTTATATCTGCTTGAAAGAATATAGTTATTGGTGTTAGTTTTATGTCCTAGTCCAATCATTGATATACATTGTCATTACATTTATTATTTAATAAAGAGGCATTTCATTTCATATCTATGAAATATTATATTGTTTATGACAATGAAACTTCCATGAATAGTTTATTCTTCCTCATGTCATCAAGTGTGTGACTTGATAGTAAAACCATAAGGTGAAAAGAATAATATTCTAAATGTCCATAATCGATTGTTATCATAGGAATGATAACAAGCCAATGTTAGTATGTTGCTAAGAGGATAATCAAGTTTTACTGATTATGGATATGAGATATCACTTAGAACATATATATGTTAGTGTAAGCCCTAGCCCCAAAGACATTGTATCTAGATTATATTTTATATATAAATATTATGAGACATTGTTTTATCTCATTATTATTCCTGTGCATGTTTAATTTGATAAAACATCCATGAATATTGATTCTGCTTAAGTTATCAAATATATGATTTGGATAGTAAAACCTTGAAGCATAAAGGAACACTATTCTAAATGTCCCTAGTCGATTATTGTCATGAGAGTGACAATAAACCAAGACTAGTATGTACTCTGTGAGATGATCATGTTTTATTGGTAATAGGATATGAGATATGAATTAGAGAACATAAGAACATGTTAGAGAACATAAGAACATGTTATAAAACAGTGTTTTGGATCGATCCGATTATGAGAATACTACATGGTTGAAAGGTCATAAGTATTTCTTATACAACGCTTATACTTGAATCCTTCGACCTGAAATCGCTATGGATTCTTGGGTGATTTCTCATATACTTTGACATACGCCTAACATTTTTTGTAATGAGTAACAAGTATAGGTATGATTAGGTATGCCATAAGTCATGCTAAGGAACATGAGTGAAGTGAAGGAATTTCCATTCTCGAAAAGAGAGAAGATATCACCGGCCACTTGATTAGTGAAACTGAGTAGTGTGTGGCCACACCCAAACAAAGGGATAAGTGTTATCATTTGTTTGACTTAGTTAGGATCACTTATAGAACAAGGAAATATTTTAGCATAAATAAGGGTGACCCATTCCATGCCTTATGCTAGTTCTGATATAGAGAGTCAAATGGTTGTATAAGGTTGTAATTAGGTTATGTTGATTTGTAATTGACATTCATTTCAATTTGGGTAACCATAATGTCTTGCTAGAGACCAATTATAATTTATGAGTTTTTAATTAATTTTAGGCTCATTGCCAACATTGAATGAACATATAGGATCACACACAATAAAGATCTACATTGGTTACAAAGGTTCTCTCTTCGTAGTAATTGAATTATTAAGATGATTAATTTGATTAATCATTAATGATTCAAGGTTTTATAATTTATGTGTTAAATAAGATTTAATACATAGACTATTAATCTAATGGGTTTTTAATATGAATCACCAATTATCATGATTATAATTATTTAATTATGTGTGACATAATTCGACCCATGTAAGTGATTTATTTTATGATAATGTATCATATAATTAAAAGCCCAATAATATTAATAAAATCCATGTGATATTTGGTCTTTCCTAACCTAAATTGGAGGAAGAAAATTCAGTATATAAACCTAAAAAGAGAGGGAGAAATTTGGCTCCTCTTTCCTATTTTTTGTAATCATTTTCCTTGTGTGACAAGGATGAATTCGGCACAAGCAATTACTAATTAGGAGTCCATGACTAATTAAGAGTTTTATTCTTGTTTGACAAGGAAAATAAAAATCCTAATTTGTATGTGAGAAAATTAATTAGGAAGTGTTTATTCTTGTAGGACAAGGAAAGCAAATCTTAGTATGACTAGGATAAGAATTCAATACACATCTTCTAAAATAGGAAGAGGCCGAATTCTTGGAGGGCAAGGAAGAGAAATTTTGATTCCTTAGTGCTACCTATTTAGGTCTTCTCATATGCATATAAATAGGATGCACACATTTCCATTCAATTGATTCCAAGGCAAAGCCGAATTAGTGAGTGCCACTTTCAAAGAGAGAAAATTACTTTGTGAGTTTTAGAATAGAGATTCTAAAGAAAGTGCTAGCAAACATTAGCCTAATCAATGATATTGTGTGTGTGTGTGAGAGTAGAGGAGAGTCTTGTTTTAGCAGTCCCTATTATCAATTGCATTAAGCTCAACACAAACAAAGGAGGAGAAGAAACCAATTTGGCAATACCTTGCTTTTGGAGAAAAGCAATTCGACAAAGATTTTAAGGTACATATATTTAGCCACTTCTATTAATTATGATTACAAAAAAATGTTCCTGGATGTTTCTTGTGTGATATTATTGGTTGTTCCACTACGTTTGATGTTATTTATTCGCATAAGAAACCCAACAGTGGTATCAGAGCAGTCTGTATGTTTAATCTAGTTGATTAATAGGTTCGGCTTTGCTTATAATGTGATTATAAGTTTTGGATTTGCTAAATCTGGTTTTGTATGTTTTAAATTGTTTTAAAACAAATCTGAATTGTTTAGGTTTAGAACCAAATAACATGTTATGGTTTAGGTCAAGGCCAAATTAAAATTGCTTAATGAAACTCATAACTTGTTTAGGGTTTTAGATTAAGACTGAATGTGATTTGGTGTTATTCATAAATGGTTAGTTTTGATCATTGTTGAATGCATATGTTTATTAAAAGATGGTTTTAATTGTTCATATGCTATTCCGAATTTGTTTTTGGTTGTTTTGATCAATTGTGGTATGTGTTTTTCTTGTTTATAATCAATGCTGAATTTGTTTGGATTGTTTATAATGTATACCGAATATGATTTGGTTGTATATTTTATATGTTTATGTTTTAATTGGTTAAGTCATAACATGTAATTTGATTAAGAGAAATTGACTAGAAAAATCGATGGCACTCGTTGATCTAGTAGTGTATTTAGGGTTTTCAAAGAACGACTCATTCGATGAGTTGGTCAAAGAGTTTGACCTAATGAGGTAACACCCAAACCCTTCATAGGGTTAGTTCTTGAAATCCAAATACAC
>CAODLS011539800.1:0-13537 GCA_948243855.1 Flueggea neowawraea
ATATGAATTCATCATAGACATGCCTTTGCAGCCTGATCCAGTTGTGTGGAGGACCCTGCTCAGTGCATGCAGTGTTCATGATATTAAAGACAAATCTGGCGTGGCTGATAAGGTAAAACAGAGGTTGCTCGAGTTGGAGCCCAGAAGAAGTGGGAATTTTGTCATCGTTGCAAACATGTATGCTGATACTGGAATGTGGGACAAAGCTGCAAATATTAGAAAGGCCATGAGTGATGGTGGTTTGAAGAAGAGAGGAGGGGAAAGTTGTGTTGAAATATCTGGATCCATTCATCGGTTTTTTTCTGGGTCCAACTGTGAAGATGCTTACAAAGACGTCTACCGGTTGCTTGATGTTCTGAACTTGCACATGAAAACGGTGAACTTACTGTAAACAAAACTTCTTGTTATATGCCGTTATTTAATACAGTTGAGATTTTTCCAGAGGCACTAGCATTCATTTTATATTTTATTTCATCTTGTGGTTACTTTCTTACCTCCATATATTTCATCAACATTACTTTTGCTCATCTTTCCTTTTTAGAAGCCTATATCAATATTAAAGCTTTTGCCTTCTAGTTTGGGAGAGAATTGGTTGTGACTGTGGAGAAATGCTCATCTAGCTAACATTTAACTGAAATTGGTTGTAACATTTAACTACAGTACTTTTTTCCCCCATATTTGGTCACTTCAATACAAAATTACAAATAATTAGGTTTAACCAGTGGCAAACATTCTGTGCTAGCTACTAGATTTACTCCATCCATAGGAATCTCAAGGTTCAGCATACAAAATGTACATCATTTTCTGGCAAAAAAGGAAGATCATCAAGCTTTAGAGCTACACAAGATATGCCTCTTCCATCGTCTTCCTCACCCTTCCTTCACCGTCAAAATGGTTCAGACTTGCACGTAGTGCTTTCCGCCACATGGAAATCATAAAACAGAGAAGAATATACATACTACTTAGCCATTCTTGCGACCATATTACAGATGTCCTACAATTTGCAGGATAGAGGTGTAAGTTCCAACTGCTGTAAGCACAACTCCCACCATTATGATACTGAAAATTGTCACCAATTCAAATCCAAATCTCCTGTATGTTCCTGAAATCTTCGAGTAACACGCACATGGAAGTATAATTGAAGCTGTATTACTTAAAAATGCTCCAACCAACGACATGAGATAACCGAAGAAAGGAACAGTAAGTGCTACGATGACAGTGCTGATCACTAAAGCTGTACTGATGACAACGGTAAAGGGTTTTTTGTTGCAGTAACGTGGGAACCAACATTTTGTAGCATTAACTATTGGTGTGACCATCAGTGCATATTTGGCTATGGGATTTACCAGGGTAGTATATATAGCAACTCTTGAGCTGAACTTCACAATTGGAAGGTTTAAGGTTATCTGTGACTGAACATCTGATCCAAACATTAGGTAACCGAAAATTGCCATTGATGCATAGCTAAATGTACACAAGATGAAACATAGAATCAGAACCTGCAATAAAAAATATTCAAGATTATATCAGTAACACAACATTGTCAAAATCTAGACACTAAGCACTTGTAACCACAGTATATGACTAGATTGTTGGTAGGAAAAAAAAAAAATCTGTTGACAGTTACTTACATTAGTGAACTGATGCTTCTTTTTCATAGACTTGTAAATGTTGGGGAAGACTGGATGAGCACAATAACAGAAGGCATATAAACTAACAGCAGTAGGAATTCCACTCCAGTTTATCAGTGTTCCTTTTTCATTGAATCCAACTCCATCAAATGCACCAACCCAAAAGATTGAAACAAGAATGATTGCAGAAGCTAAAACCCCACTTGCAGAGACATAGGATAGAATGCTCAAATTATCCAACCAAACCGACGGCAGAATAACCAGTGCAACGATTATAACAAACAATTGTTTTCCACATAGTTGTAATCCTGCAACTTCAAGTCCCACATTGGGAAATAAATTATCCAAGTTATCCCCTTCTAAAATTAGAAATCCTGTTGCCACTAGGTAGAGCTCCGTATACATGAGAACTGAAACCACAAGTTTTCCTTTGTTACCAAAAGCACGCTCGCCTATATCAGGATAGCTTCTGATAGTTGAATCAGCATCCATACACCTTTGGATCAACAAACCCGAGTAAAACGCGGCTGATGCAATGACAAACAGAAGAATTAAGCTCAACCATCCTCCTGATGCTAGCGCATACGGAGTCGAAAGTATGCCAACTCCTGCAAAATCAAACAAGTGTGGTATTAGCTTTCTGGATTTTTTTTTTCCAATTCTAGTTGTTACCCAGACTACTTTCTTCAACAATGTTTAGCAAAGACAAATCAGAACAATGTTAGTCCGAGGAGTTTTCGAGTTTACGATTAGATTACAATGTGCAAATTGATTAAGGAGTATAACCTGATAATGCATTTAGTCCATTAAAAATGGACTTCAAGAATGAAGTATCCCCATCAGGGTAAGGGTAGTTTGACTCTACATCTTTCAGTTTTTGCTCTACCCTGTAATGCTCTTCATCAACAATGAGGCACAGTTAATGATGAACTTTTGTTAGACATGGCATCCATGGTTACAGGTTTCTAGGGATTAACTGGGTTAGCTTTTCAAGGAGCAACTTGATATCAAAAGATGAAGAATATCAGAACCAAGTTGTGGCTATTTCTGGTGAAGAAACAACTGTGTGGATGATATCACTTAACACATATTATATCTTCTTTATATGTGTTAGGAGATATTTGCAGATATATGGTTTAGCATCTGCTAATGTGTTCTGAGGTTGGAGAGAGCACGAATGTTATATAAGGCCTTTTTGGAGTGTCAATTCTAAAACGCGTCAAACCGTAAACCATATTATTTGAGAGTAGTTCTAAAAAGAAAAAAAAAGAACTAGTTTTTTTCTCTGACGGTATATGTTTGATGAAAATT
Organism: Flueggea neowawraea; assembly: GCA_948243855.1. Classification (NCBI taxonomy): domain Eukaryota; kingdom Viridiplantae; phylum Streptophyta; class Magnoliopsida; order Malpighiales; family Phyllanthaceae; genus Flueggea; species Flueggea neowawraea. Next base: position 2,943 of record CAODLS011539800.1, read on the forward strand.
TCATAAACATATTTACTATTCATGTAAATTCAGCTCCTAAAAAACGTGCAATATTGCTGCTTCTTCGTTATGCAATCGCTACTATTTCATTATAAAATTTATTTCTATAATCTATTTCTACAATCCACTTCTACAATCTACTAAAAAATAAATGTCCTATATAATTTATTAATATGCTTTCTACCGCTTAATCTACCAACAAACAAACACTAAAAAGAAATATGTAAAATCATATGATTAACCAGGAGAACTTTCGACGTACAATAGGATAATGGGGTTAAAAGGCATTTGGATGGGTCAAGGAAGCTAACAGTTGAAAGAGGGGACGTCAGGACTCACGAGTCATGTTTGTAGGATGGCATCATAGATGATGCCTGAAATATTCCTTAATGCACGTAACGACACAATTCACTCATTTCTACCGCCCAAAAAAATTTTGTTCTCTACTACTAAGGCTCTACTAAGGTTACGAAACCATTTAATATGCAAAGCAATACTTTCTAAATAGAGTTTCATGCCATTCAAATTTCTACACTCAAATGAAACTGGAAAACCTCCTGAAGTTATTTTATTAAGTTAGCGGTTAGTATATGACTGGAACAACTTAGTAATACTCTAGTTTCAAACATCGTTGTCCTTAGCTCTTACAGACTGAAATTTAATGCAATCAAAGCTACTGGCATAAATGAGCTTCTGGAGTGGATAGCTGTGTGTATGGTTTAAAATCAATTAGAAGATCAAATCAATTTATCAGACCGTAAAAAAAAAAAGCACTGTGGATGCCGAATAATATGTCTTTTTTTCAAACCTCAAACTTTTTAAGTTACAAAAAATCTTAAGCTACTTATAACTCACAGTATTTGAAGTCGTCCCATGGGATGTCTGTTCAGCGTTTTTATTATTATTTTATTAAAATCCTCAGTTTTTAGCCCCTCAGCTACTTTAAGAGTCTCGCGAAACGCTTATTCAGCTTTCCACTAAACACAATTTTATTTTAATCTCTCAACTTTTATTTACTACTTCATTTAATACTTTCTACTCCAAATTCATTAAAATGAAAAATAGTTCATTCAAATAAAAATAATTCGTTAAAATAAAAATCTTACATTAAAATAAAAATAATTCATAAAATTTAAAAATCAAATTAAAATAAAAAATTACATTAAAATTAAAATATTACAAATAAAATATTAAATATTACATTAAATTAAAAATACTTTCTACTCCAAATTCATTAAAAAAGTGTTCATCAAAACAAAAATAATTCATTAAAATAAAAATAATATTGTATTAAAAAAATAAATTCATTATAAAAGTAAAAATAATATTAAAAATAATACAAAGTATTAATTTGATACTTTATAAATTTAAATTTCAAGAAACTATTATTAAATCAAAAATAACAAATAAAAACTACAAATCCATTTAAAACAAATAATCTAAGTTAAAAATTAAAAATAATTTAAAAAATTAATCAAATCATGTATATTTATTAATTACTCTAACAATCTTATTTATTGAATTAAACAAAAAAAATTGATAAAAAATAATTTTAAATAACAAGAATTAAGATAATAAAATAATTCAAAGTAAAAAAAAAGATAAAAAATATCATAATTTTAATAATATGAACTAAAATAAAATTTATAATAATTATTAAAAAATTTAATTATTATTTTATTTCGTGTGAAAAAGGACAGATTAACAGACTAGAACGCGTATGGGCCTGAGGGCTAGGAACGTCCCCTTGTAATTTATGGAAGTTTTGCACAATGCATTAGACAAATGTATTAATTATGTGTCATGTGGCAAGAGGCGACAGCCACCATGGGTTCTTATTAGTCTGCATCGCATCACTCACCGGTTGGGACCAGATTATACCATTGTCAAAAGTCAAGATTCATTGTACTTTTAAGTCGTCGTTATTCGTCATTACTGTAATATCAGTCCTCAAATATGTTCTACATTGTAATGGAATGAAGGGAAACTCACTACAAGGATAAAAGTCACTTGTTAACTATATATTTTTTTATAAGTTATTTTATTTGCTGCTAGGGATTGAATCAGCCACTTCCTCCGTTTGTAATTTTAACTCCGTTTGTTTTAGTAACTTGTTAACTCTTTGGCTCCGACCTTGTCGACAAGTGACGGCAGAGCCGCAGAGGTCGTTTCCGTCAGTTCAGAGTTATTAGTACTTGAGCAATTGCAAGTTTTCAACGACAAGTCAGAGTTGTATCACTATATGGATCACATCAAAAGTTTAAGAAACGTAACCACTACTCTCTTTATCTAAAGGACCCAAAGCTTAGAGATTAGACTCCTAATGCAAATTAAATACGCAAACGTGGTACAAATACTATTCACGGGCAAGAGATTTGCTTGCCAGATGTTTTAAAATAATAAAATAAATTAGTTTTGTTTGAAATGTTCAAACTCCATCATTGATCCGAAAATTGACCCAAAACCTAACCAGTCTTTTTTTTTTGTTGTCAACTTGTCATAGAATATTTTTATTTCAATTTAAAGGTATTCCCTTCTTTTCCACACTTTCTTTGACTTTTGATACCCTTTTGGATTGTTTCATGTTTTGGTGATTAAATGGGGAAGACCCTAATTTAAGGTGTTTGATTCATCTTTTAGACACAAACAAAAATAGATTTAGCTATATAGATCAAAACCAACAAAACTTAAAAGCTTAAGAAAGGGTTCCAAATCAAAAAGGAAAAAAAAAAGAAAAGAAAAAGACAATTAGATGTAGACCCTTTAGTGATTGAAACTAGGAATGCTTTCATATCAACCCAATAAACACGTCGTACCTGATAAAGCATTGAGACCATTAAAGCACGTTTTGAAGAAGTTGGTAGTGCCATGTTTGGGTCCGTCATGATCTTCAACCACTGCCTCTACGTCCTCTACGACGTCGTTTCTTTTTTCTTGGAGGATGAGCGGGGTGGTTAGAGAGACATTCTCTTCGATACTATCAGTCTCCATTGCTTTGTCGACGAGTGTCTGTGCGTGCAAGAGAAAGAGAGAATGACTTCGGAGAGAGCTTTCTAGATCGATAGTTATATATAGAAGGAAAACTCAACTTAGCTTAGCTGTGTATTAGGATTGAATTGAAACCATTGAATCCTGGAATGGAAAGGTTACTTATTTATAGCATATATATATATATAATTAATCTGTAATACTTTTTCTAAATGAAAAAGAATATACTCACTATATGTGGAATTGGCTGGCTGAACCCCCCTTTCGGTTATATTATTTATTACCTATATTTTTTAACTACGGTGAAAAGTTAATTGGGACACTGTCACGAAGAAATGTTTATAATGCTTTTTCTTTTTTTATTTACCATATAGGTTTTGCTATATTTATTAAAATATTTCTAAGCCAATGTGTTTTATTAATGATTTTAACATTTGAGATATCAAGAATTTTTTTTTTTGGAAAATTTATTGACGTACCGAATGTGATTGTACACATATATTATTCTTTTTATATTCTTGAGTGAATTTAGTTCGATCTAAAAAACAAATAAAATAAAATCAAGAATGTGTGTTGTAGGTAGAGAGAGTCAATCTGATTGATCAGGTGTTGTCCCATCTCATTAATTACAAAACCAAACGTCGGCAACCTTCCACCTGCACTTGCCACGTTTTTCTTATTCCAGATTACTGTGTATGTTCCACAATATTAAATATCACCAACATTAGTACTATTTTGTATTTTCAGTATCGTAAGTGTGCTCGTCCAACTAAAATTTAGGATCCAAACTGTTAATTAGTTAATCTGGTGGCAAGTGAGTGAAAAATTATTATAAAAGATTTTGGATTCAAGTCTTTCTTCCACCACAATGATGAGAATTATCACCTTTTATGGTGAATGACCATTTTCAAATATATGTCACTTAAGTTTGTAATTTCTATATTCACACAGTTTATTTTTAATATTTTGATAGATATTTTAAAATTATGTGCATATACTGTTAATTTTATAAATTATATATTTACAGATTTGTTTGAAATTTGTTTAGAATTTGTTCATTTTTTGAATTTATTTATATGTTGTTTAAAGCTTGTTTAGAATCTTTTTATTTGTTGGACTTGTTTATTTGTTGTTTCTTATTTTAAAACTTGAATGTTGTTTATATATTATTGATTTCTTATTTATATGTTGTTTATTGATCGACTAACTGCAAGCGCACCAATGTTGATGTAATTTTATCTTGAGAATATCCTTAGAGTTATTGAATCCAAATAAACGAGTATTGATGGTGATCAATTCGTAAAACAAAAGCAATAAAATACATAGTTATATTTTTAAGGTTTTGATTAATAACACAATATTCATCTATCAAGTTCTCTAATCTATTGGCATCTCTAAGATAACTTCCCTATTGCTAAGTTAAACATTATTTTCTTTGTTATAAAGAAAACTTGGCCTCATTTATTCACTTTTCATTTACAAGTGCTTTCTTGCAAAATTTTCTTTTATTACATTGTTCTTTTAATCAATTCCTTTTTTGGGTACTACAAACAAGTTAGCGAATTAAGAGTCCATATGATTATACCTATTATTATCCTCCAATGGTACTTATCATTTGCACCTTAGAGCTGGAACCCAACGCACTTATCCTTATTTAGGTTCACCCTTAAAAGAGAAGTTTCGTGTTTTTAAACATGCAAAATAAACACCCTTCGTTTGAAAAATAGCCAAGTTTGCTCTATAATTTATCAAAAACAATTCAATCATATAAGCATATTTGCTTAAAAAAAAACTTAGCAACAAGCTTGTAAGCCACTTTTATGCCTTCACTAATAGACTAAAGTTGTTGATAAACAAACTCTCAACCGTGCAACCTAAAAATGCCAATTTAACGTTTAAGCAACTAACAAATAGCAAACGTTTCTCAAGTAATCATATTAAAAGCATATTTACACACTACAAAATTCTTCCAACCAATTCAATTCAAACTCCATTCTTGTAAGGTTTGATAGATTCTAAAAAAAAAATAAGCACAATTCAAGCAAAAATTTCAAGTATTTTTAAGCAAAATCAACACACAAGCAAATAGTATACAAGCAATTAAGCATCAAGCATTCAATAAACTCCTCCCCATACCTATTTTGAACATTGTCCCTAATGTTAGAGAAAGTAAAGTTGGATCATTCCTAACAAAAGCAATGAACACATGGACAAGTCCAATTTTAAACATTAAGCATTAAAAGTAAAGAGATATAAGGTTAAGAAAGCTTCTCTATTTTTCACTTTGTTCGCTTTTGCTTTGTCCTTGAATGCATGGCTCCACTTTAGGCATGAGACAAAAAAAGTTAGTGGATACAAGTCATAAATCAAGAATTTATGACTTGGCCCACCGATAGGTAACCCGATGGATGCTTTGACGTCCTAGGTTTGAAACTGGCGACATGCAGAAAAATGGGTGTGTGCGTTTCGTGTAAGGGTGGCAATTCAGGTCATGTTGTGTCTAAATGGGTCAACTCGTTTATGACCCGAATTTTAAACGGGTTAAACAGGTTGACATGTTTACAACTCAAACTCGTTTAATGCCAACCCGGACACGACCCGTTTATTGTTAACAAGTCACGTGTCACGGGTTAACCCGTTTAACATGATAAGACCTGTTTAACATGTTTAACACGTTTAACCTATTGATAATACACAATTAAAGCTAAAATAAATTCAAGTAAAACAATAAATATTCATTTATAATATCCACCAACACAATAATATTCTAAATAAAGATAAATTAAATACAAAAGAAGTAAAATTGCAATATCCATTAAAAAGTTATAATTCTCAATATAAAAGATGAAACAATCTTTTTTAATAAATTTAATTATATATAAACATAACTGTCATTTTTAATAATCTTCATATTCTCATTCCTTGCACCTATATAATACAACACATATATATACAAATATCAACACATATAATAAAAATAATAAATTAAATATTTCATAAAGAAATTAAGTAAACAGGTATGCGGGTTGTAAATGGGTTGGGTAACCCGTTTAACCCGTGAAGGAATCTAGCTACCGGTTTAACAGATAAATAGTATAATAAAGTAGGTTCGTGTTACCTACCTCGATTCCTGCGGAAGCTTGACCCCAGCAGAGGAATACAAAGGTCAGGATCGGTTCGATATTGGTCTTTCAAGCAAATCACGGTCGGGTTGACGATGTGAGTGCTCGTCTGTTTCGCAGCCTAGATGCCACTTTGAATCAGGACCATCGACGAAAAACAAAGAACGAGTGGAGAGAGATACTTCATTTCCCTCTTTCTCACGTTTTTTTGTAGGGATGGAAGAATGGAAGAACCCCCTCTTTCATTCTTCCATTCTCCATATTTATATAAGCCCTTAAATGGGCTTTGGACCCAATGAGATTAGCACATGGGCCTTACGGGTCCATCTCAATTAGGCTCGTCAATTGATCTCGGTCCATCGTTTTGGTTTACACCTTAACCGATCGAGTTTGGTTAACCTATCATGTGCGGACCGCTTTTTTCAACATGTGGAAATATGCACTTAACCCAAATAAAATTTTTCTTTCGTTTTTTTTAATAATTTGACCAGTCATACCCTTTTGTTTCTTCTCAAGTCTTCATTCTCTCTCTCCCTCTCTTTTGAACACTAATTAACTGCATTCATATCTAGCATATGCGAGGGCTTCAAATTGTAAAATCAACTCTGAACTTGCAATTTTTATGAATGGTTATGGATGTGAGTGAAATTACACCCAAAATAGAAGTCGCATCAATTTTATACTACTCTCATATCCATATGATTATAAGGCAATTTTGGCTTTAAATTTCCTTTCCAACTGATCAATATAAGAACATCCATAAACACATGAAAAAAGCGCAAGGAGATTAATTAAAGGAAATGATGTTAGCAATCGGATGCCATATGATTAATTAATAAACAAGAAAAGATAGATACATTAGAGGGTAAGTTTAAGGTCCAATCCATCATCATCATCTTGTTGTTGTTGATGTTGCTGCTTCTCCTCCTTGTTGTTACAAGGACCAGGAAAGATCAGAGGGGACTTTCTGAAACAGATCTCTTCCCTGAAATCTTGCCATTCAAAAGAAGGAACCCAACTTGTCTTTTCTTCATTCAAACATCTTGACTTGCTCTTCCGATCTCTGTCTTCCGATTCACCCTTCCTTCGGTTTCCAGCTTCCTGAAAACTTCTGATCAAAGCAAAGAACTCCTCCACCTTCTGCTCTTCTTCGTCGCCGTCGTCGGCGACACTGCCGCCACCGTCACTTCTCTTAGCTTTATCCTTCTCCATATAAACCCTTTTGTCAAAGGCAGTAACCGAACTTTTATTAAACTGTCACGTAGACGGAATTGTGGATGGTGGTGAGAGAGAGTGATGTTGCTGAACTCTTCAAGGTTGGCAATTTATAGGTGGGTGTGGCCACAATGTACAAAGACGGAAATAGCCCCGAGCTGAACTGTCTTCCTGGTTTGGGTCCACTTGGAACCGCGGATGGTTACAAAAGCTGCCCCGTCTGTTCATACGAGTTTCATGACGTCAGCCAAGTGATGTAATGGACGGTTACGAGTCAGAGTGGAGCTCTGGACGTGAACGTTTGGGCCGTATTTGGTGGGTGCTGACGTTTTTATAAAGACGTCATGCGTAGCCACCTGTGTTGCGTTTATGGTTCCCGGGATTTTGACCCACTTAAATAATTAAACCGACCCTCTTTGGACTGTTTTTCTTTCGATAAAACCAACCTACACTCACTCTCCATCCGATACTTTTGAGACACTGATTATTGAATGGCCAGACATACTTTATAAACATAAACTACATCAAAATTAAATGATTGAAAACAAAAACAAAATGAAAAAAATATGTGTTTTGAGTTCAACGTGAAAACACCATATGCAATTATAGGCGTTTGTAAACTATACATGAACCAACGTGAAATACACAGATTTTTAGGTAAATAAAGCGAAGCCTTGCAAATGTCCCAATACACAGATTGAAATTGATATATGCACTCGATCTGTGGTGATTATAAATTTATTTTGTCTATGGACATCAATGCGTCCAACGTGAAAGCGCATATGCAATTATAGGCGCTTGCAAACTATACATGAACGATTCGTACTTAATTCGGAATTCACGGAAACATTTTGGCATAAGTATTTGGCGATCATATGAAGTAAATTACTATCATTTTTTAAATGCATGCATTGACTTCCTGAATTGTTCTCCTCCACAATCCACAATTGAAAAATAACGAAAATCCCATCACCAAAAAACAAGTAATATTTCTCAGTGTAAATTCAACAAAGACAAAAACGACGTTTCTACTGTACCCCAAGCTTCAAAATGATCCAACCTTGAAATGAATCATTAAATGAAACTATATCATTAATTGTTAAAACAGAAAATTGAGATCTTGTTTGGAAGGATAATATTTTGTGTATTCAACATGTAGTATGTAGTAATTTTTGTAGTTTATAAATAATAAAAATTGATGATGATGCAAGATTTTTTGTTTTATATGTATTTAGTGAAAGTTCTTTTTTGACCTTATTGAATAATACATATTAAGTGAACAAAATATGAGTAAAGGTAAAATTATAATTACAATCTTATAGAATATTTATATTATTTTAATTTTAAAAAAAAGTCATGCTATATGTTTTTCAATGCCAAACAAACATATGTTGTATTTTAAATGCTAAATACCCTTCTTCTTCTTTTACAATTTTGGTGTTTTTGTGTTCCACGAAATGCTTTTTTTTTTTAATAAAAAAGAAGAGGTTCAGATATTTATTGAATAAAACCCATTAGCAATAGAAGATATTTTTTTTCCTTGTCTTCTGTATATCATAACCACAATTTCCTAAATAACATTGAATCCAAGACTCTAGGGGAGGAAAAAAAGACATTCAAGGCCGTTAGAGTACATTCTAGAAGAAGATACTTAAATGGTTATTTTTTTTATATTTTTTTTAACCATTCCGTATCTAAAATCTCCTAAGATTCAATTAATTTAGATTTGACACAGAAAATAAAGGTCCCTCTAAAAAAAATTTAGTCAATTCAACCAACCAAATATTCTATATTTTTTTGACCAATTTTTTTCATATATGTCACGTGTTTTTTGCTCTTATTTTTCTAAGTGGAAAGTCCAAACTCCAACCCAAACGCCTTCTCTCAATAGCCCAATCTAGAAACAAAGAGGTCAATTTTTTTGGGATTTTAACAAATATATAACAATTTGAGAAATTAAGAGCGTCACTAATAGCTTTGCACTAGCAGCCCAATGAGAAAGGCTGCTCCGTGAACAGCCGGCAACAGTTGTTCACAAATTCAAGGTCGCAAACGGTTATTTTGACCGTTTGCAACCAAAAAAATTGCAAGAGTAAAAAATTTTGTAAATTTTTTTTTCCAATGGCTATTTTTTTCTTATAAATATGAGCTCATTTTCTACTCGTTTTATTCACTATTCTTATTTTTATCTCATTCTTCTCTCATAATTATTTTCTTATAACTTTAATCCTCTATATTATTCATCCTCTCAAAAACTCAATTTTAACAAAATATGGATCCAAATTTTAACCGTTCATCCTCTCAAAATTTCAATTTTTATAATTCTCAAAACCAATCTTATTCATTCATTCAATCAAATTTTTAATTCACCCAAAATTCTCAAAATCCACCAAATTTTTAATTCACCCAAAATTCTCAAAATCCATATTTTCCACCTTTTATGCAAAATTTTTCATATCCATATTTTTTCCCAAATATGAAAATAAATTCTCATAATTTGGATGTCGGCTCTTAAACCGATAATTCTAAATCGACAGAAATGTGTTCTATTTCATCCTCTCAAATCCCACCATTTTCCACAGAACCATGGATTGAGAATATTAATTTAACGCAAAAGCCAGACAAAGAGATTGGAGATAAACGTCAACCATGGAGTATGGAGGATGGCAAAATGCTCACAAAAGTGTGGCTTACAATTTCAAGCAATCCAACTGTAGGCAATGGGAAAAGCGAGAAACATTTTTGGAAACGAATCACCGAGTATTACAACGAATATCGAGGATCAAGTGTGGAGAGAAAACCAAAGCATTGCAAGAACCATTGTACTAGATGTTACCTGCGATTAATGATTTCAACTAAATCTACAACAAATTATTAGGTGAGCATCATAGTGGTTAGAGTGATGATCAATTGAAGGAACATGCTCGAGAGGTATATTATCAAGATTGTAAAAAATATTTCAATTACGAGCACGTGTGAGTACTTTTAAAAAGCGAGCCAAAATGGAAAGCAAACGCTCATCTATCTACATCGTCGAAAAGAGCAAAAAACAACGAGAGTGGTGCTTACACAAGTTCATCAAATGCGGAAACCAACGATGATGAAGTGCATCCTATTAGACAAAAGGCAACAAATGCTCATCTAAAAAAATGGAAAGCAAAGGAAACTGCAAAAAAAAAAAGAGAGCAGAAGATTGTCATAGAATGTGGAATGATTTTCTAGAAACTCAAAAGGAAAAAATTGATACTACACAAAGACTGAGTGGTGCTA